>PVJL010000330.1:0-228199 GCA_004026885.1 Lyroderma lyra | reverse complement strand
TCAGATTCTTGGCTTATGTACTAGAGTTCTTCCTGAAAACAGTACTTGAATTAGTTTTAAATTTTTTCAGTAAGTGTACACAAAAGGATTTGTTAGAATATCTGTCAAACTAACAATCATCTTGAAATTAAAAGGGTATTTTTCAATAGAAAGGCCATGTTTTATTTTACTGTTAGTAACATAATATCATATAAACTCTAGAAACAAACAGCAGGTTAAAAACATTGAGAACTTACAACATAAACAAGGAGTTTTAACATAATTTATATAGTCAGAGTACTCACAAATTAATTTTTAAAAACTATGAAAAAGGAGTTCACAAAATGAGAATGACCAACAAACAAAAAATACTCATCTATCAAACTGACAAAGATTTATAATTTATAAAAATAATAATCCCGTGAGCTGTTTAATGTTTGAGTCTGGTGTCGCTTTCACAATTTACCACAGGCTGTTCATGGGTGGTAGCACTAAGCGTTATTTACTTTCTTCTTTTCAGAGTATCAATTATTTTCAAAACTTTCCATAGAAAATATGCACTTATTTTTAAATAACAAAAAATTAACAGACAATTGCTAGGTAAAGCATCAGAAAGTTTTATACTGGTGAAATAAAAGGTTCAGGAAAAGGAAAAGGAAAACCAGGGTTAACCGAGGGGCTCTGGATGTCAGAGTGCCTCGCACGGTAAGAGGCCTGCAACTCAAGTGAACGGGGAGCCGACAGCCTCTACTTCCTTCGTCTGAATGTTGTCTACTTATTAGAGACACGCAAAGGCACACATTTTATTTGGCAAGAACTCTAAATGCCAATTACTCATTTTATTTCAAAATAAAACATTTAAAAGAAGGGTTTAAAAAAAGTAGTCACTTGTTATAGAAAAATTTATGGAGGGTGGGAAGATTTATTTGATATCCTCTTCGAGAAGGTCTCTTTCTAGATAGCAATTTAAAAAGACTGGACTCTGCCTAAAGGAACAAATTATATCCATATAGTTATAGCTTATAAAAACAAGGCAAGCACATGCTGAATCTTTCTAAAAAATATTTTGGGGGCTTTGACAATTCATGCAGCTGTCACGTGAAGACCATTTAGGTGCAATTTATAGCATCATAAAGAAGATATTATTTGCTAAATCTGTAAAAAAGATAATTTATCATATTTTGACCAATTCTAATAAGTTATAAATAACAAATCAATTGCTGCAAGGTAAATAGAAACAGACTCACAAAACAGAAGTAGACACACTTTACTGAGGTACAATGCCTTTCACCACCCAACAGCTCCACAGAGTACCACCAGAGAGGAGTACCGCCTAGCACAAAATACCAACAGGTGCTTTCTTCAAAACTGTACGTGTCAAACCACTGAGACACCTAATGGCCTCTCACCTTCGAATATCAAAAAACCGAAAACAGAGACAAATAAAAACTCCACAAACCACCCAAACAAAAACAATAATCAAATCCCACTGAAAAAGGCAGTTGCAATGTCTGGAAAGAACAGTCGCTATCCCCCCAAAATACTAAGAACCTGATTCCACTTACTTGCTACATAACCGCTCTCAGCCTCAGGGTTTTTCAAATTTGTTTGCTTATAAATCACGAAAGTGGGAACAGTATCACTGACTTCATAAAATCATTATGAGGTTTAAATGAGGTAAATACCATATGAAAAGCCCTTTGCAAACTATAAAGTTCTATGCTATTCCTAACATACTTAATACTTTTTATTCATGCACACAAACATGTTTATAAACTCAGTATACTGCTGTGATGACTGTAGGGTTTCCTATTTTCAAATTCTCTAAGAAAGAGGCTACTAACTATTTTCCTGGATACAGTTCTACTTGGAGATGTGTGACCTCTCTAGGTCTTTCATTATGACTCCAATAAGATAGTAATGCTGTTAACTCTAAATTTACTGCTAAGAAACACTGCTCTGTTCATGAACCGATATAAAACTTCTTCCAATCAAAACCAACTCCCAAGTTTAACTAACAATAAGTCCATAATACACTGTGCCCCGAGACTGAATTCCCTACAAATGACCAGTTCCGTGATCTCTCTACTATATAGTTACTTAGTATTTGGTATATTCTCTAAATAGCGTTTGGAGTAGGTTCAATTCATTTTTTAAAATATGAAAAAGTAGAAAGTCTTGACAGATCTATGTATCATTATCACATGCTCAATACTAACACATCAGGTTTCAATACGTGCAAAATACTTACTTCTTACTGTGTATCTAACATGCTAAAAGTTAAAATAGTATCTTTAACTTTTAACTAATAGTGCTAAAAATTGTCATAGATGCTAAAAATAATTATTTTAATAACACTGAAAATAAATTAACATTTACTACCATGACTCAAAAATGACATTAAAAAACAATACGATGTTTGGTTTCTTGTTTTCATGGTGGTATTTCTTTGGTGACACTCCACAGGTCAACAGAAAATGCTACTGCACACAAAGCCAGGCAATCCTGATTTGAGAGGCTACCCTCTGAATCTGGCAAGGTTATTATGCTGAAATCTTGGTATTTTTAACTGTTGACAAAAATCACTTCAGCTAGTGAGACTGATGTTTCCCAACCATTAAATTAAATTCACACTCACACACACACACACACACACACACACACACACACCCTAGATTTATGATATCTGAATGTCTGATGTGTTTGAAAATACATATCTTTCCTTTCTGTTTTGTTTCTTTTAGGGGGAGGGGACCAGGTCCTCATTAAAACATAAGAAGAAGAAAAGAAATACCCAACAGGTCATACCATGGCAACAGGACAGTATGGTATTCTGAGTCAAGTCAGGGTTTCCCCACAGCACCCTCTTCCTTCACAAGTCCGCTGCCGTGTTCGTACCTCTCCCGATCACCAGTGTTCATCCTAATGCACAGTTTCTACTGCAGCTTCCGGGGCCCAAGCCCAACCTGGCACACACACATTCTTCTATCCCCCACCTTTCTTTACAGAAATCAATCATGTTTACTACAATCATCCCAACTATACCCAACAACATGAATGTTGAAGTAAATTTAAAAACTCACAGAAATCCAGAATGAAGGAGGCTGGAGAGTGGTGTTTAAGAGCATAGTGACAATGAGGCCAAGGTTTTACAACTGGTTGCCACATTTACCAGAATGTTACTTAATGATAAAAAAAAATAGTCCTGACAGCCTGGCCAAAATCATATATGTACTTACTACACAAAGGTTAACACAAGAGGGTATGGTGGTCTTGGCATAAACAGTAAGTACTTAATAGAAGCGGAAGTTATGGGAGGTAGATTTCAGATCAGTTTAAGGAAGAGCTAAGGATTAGAGCTGTACAAAAAAAGGAATGGGTTACCTTATGAGGTAGTGGGCTCCCTGTCATTAGAAGTATTCAAGAATGCTGCATACCATATCCCCCTCTTGGAGATGCACAATGCACATTAGCATATTAAAGGTTCTGAGAAGTCCTGCAGTAAAGAAACCTGTTTAACTTTGTTTAACGCAGCATTTCCCAAATTATTTGACCAAACATTTTTCCACCCCCACCAAACCTCAGTAATATTTATTCATTTTTGTGGAACCAGAGTTCCTCAGAATACATTACAGAAAATACTGAGCTACATTTTTAAAAATGTAGTATTCAATATGTACCCAAATAACAATATATCAAGGATATAGGAGAAGAAATTGCCACATCGGGTAAAAGGCTGGAAGAAAAGGTCCTTAAGGTCCCTTCTCTGAGACCCCATGTTTCTAACACATCTCACAGTAAAGGACTATTGGATATTGATTATTTATTTAAAAAGGTTCCATGAGAGAAAGGCAAGTAGAATAAAAGGTAGTAAATACAAGGTTAACTGGTTCAAAGCCCAATCCCTACAAGGTAAGAGAGACATTTAAAGGACCATAAGTTATCAAAAAGGCATCTAAACTAAGTATTCCACATGCTTCGTTAATTACTACTTGAGAGAGAGAATTAAAATAAAAACAAGAAAGATAGCCTTGCATTAGGGAACTACCCTATTCCAGCTATCTTGTTTGAATTTAAATTTTTTATCATAATACATGTTCTCCAAATAAGGTTAATATTAGTTTGATCTTTAGTCACTAGACTGCCCTATGCAATCTGTGATCTTGAATTAGACATTCAAAGAAATGATTAAGTGTGATGATTTATAAGCTGTTAAAGTAGGTATTAGGGAAAAATATGTTTGCCTAAATGCTCCACAACGCTATAGTTCTCTCTTTTTATTTTTTCCTCTTTAAGAATTATACAGAACAACACACACTAAAAATGTAATCAGACATGAAGTCAATCCAACACTAAATTTAAAAATATAAATGCTTAAGAGTCCCAAATTTCAAAATCAAGGTTCCCATAGATATATGAACCTAGCCATTGTGCACAGATATTAAGGACATCAAATTTAATAGTATATTAAGTAATAAAAAACACAATGGGAACTTTTAACTCTTGAATATCCTGACGTGCGAATTTTCAGCTCTAACCACTGCATGTAGGACATTTTTGGCACAGGGGACCTTTACATTTTAACAGGTTATCAAATGCAGGAACGTGCAAGCCTAGCAGTAT
Source organism: Lyroderma lyra (assembly GCA_004026885.1). NCBI lineage: Eukaryota > Metazoa > Chordata > Mammalia > Chiroptera > Megadermatidae > Lyroderma > Lyroderma lyra. The sequence continues at coordinate 223,597 of PVJL010000330.1, read as the reverse complement.
TATTAGAAACACAAATGCATTTGAGATATGGCTATGTGAAATTAAACAAAAATTCACTTTCACTCAGGACAACAGCAAAGCTTCATTTCTGAAAGAAGAGAGTTTTGCAAAAAAAAAATTTTTTTTCACCAAACATTTGAATTATTATCCAACTAACATCAGCCACGCTATGACTGGTAAAAGTACTTACCAATTTTGGGGAAACTGGCCCTCCTTCAGCTCTCTTGCTCCCTGTAACAGAAGGGGAAAACGCCATCAGACTACGAATACAGATTTATGACATGTCATCAAAAGCTGAAGACTGATATATTTCTATCTGATTTTAAGAAGAAAAAACCAAAACACCAAAGTCTCCAAAGTTCTAAAACCCAAAAGAAAGATAGGAAGAGATAGGTAGTTTTTATAGCAAGGAAAATATTCAAGGGCAGTTAAATCCCAATCTTCCAGTCTTTTTTCACTTTTCCACAGTTTTTTCAAGACAAGGAAAAGTAAGTAGTTGATAGTTTCCCTTTCCTAAGGGACACAAAGAAATTAAATGCACCTCATCTGAAAAACACATAAATACACCCTTATCCCCAACAAATGACCTTCACTGCTTGTTGCTTTATATGAACAAATTAAGCTAACATCATTGGCCCTTAGTTTGGTATCATACTTAAAACACCTTTTTTGAATTAATCTTGAAATGGATTTGTCTTATATAAGACTTTAACATTCACAGTATTTTATGGGAATAGTCATAATTTTAATTAAGTTTTCATTCACATTCTTAAAGTCTCATCAATGCTTTAAACTGTATACCACATAACAGAGAAGTGATTTCCCTATGCCCACATATATAATCAGTGACAGAGCCAGAAAAAAACAAAGTTTTAGGATTCAAATCCAATGCTTTTATCAATTATGTTTTCTTCAGATTAACTAAACTCCATTATGTTGACTTCAAGGCCAGAAAAGTCAAATCAGAGTATATTGTTTATTTTTAACTCTTCCATGAGTAAAACTTCTTTCTCACTTAAAAAACAGAAAACAAAAATTTAAACTTTTACCCTAATATTTTAGTATTAAATTATTAAAACTCCATATACCATGCTCTAAAACTATAAATAGCTTCCTTATGCTTGAAAGATAGTATGTTTGTTGACATGTTACTCCAATAGTGTTCTCATTTCCTCAAGGGACATTTCAAAAAATTCTTCTTGTCATCCAGATTATTTTATTTAATCATGTACAGTCACGTCAAACATAGAGTAAAATAATTTCAAAGGGTCCCAATTCATGCAGTTAACATTCATTAAAAAAAAATTGAATTTGCTGTTTTATCCTGCCTTTTCTTTAGCAGCACTATTTTGTAAAGTTCTCAAGCCCACATAAATGGGAATTTCAATCACTAAGATTAGAATGACTCCCAACCAAAAGAAAAATCATGCAAAAATCTGTAGAATAATAAGGTTATTAAAAAGTGGATTCTCACAAGGAAGAAAGAATTTATACCTATGTATGGTGATGGATGTTAACTAAACTTATTGTGGTAATCACTTTGCAATACATACATAAGAGGTAAAACAATTAATTTCCCCAACTCATCCCAGAAAAAGTACTACATACCTCATTGTTGAATACCACTACAGTCACCTTCAAAGTACTGCCTTTGGGAAGTCAGGCACTGACACCAGCACCTAGTCCACCCCTCAAAGCAATTTTGAAACTCTTTTTCCGGAATGGCCATCGTTTGGGCTGTCGCTGTACCCAAAATCTGACAAACAACTCAGTAAGGTGTCATAAGTTGTTCGTACAGTGCTGCCAACATAAGCGTACAGTGGCTAGTTCACAAACTTAGTTGTCAGATTTTGGGTACAATAGCTCTGACGGCCATTCCAGAAAAAAGTTACAAAATTGCTTTGAAGGGTGGTCTAGGCGCTGGTGTCAGTGCATAGCTTCCCAAGGGGAGCACTTCGAAGATGACAGTAGTGATATTCAGCAATGGAGAATATATCAATAGCACTTTTTCTAGGAGGAGTTCATGAAATTAATTGTCTGACCGCCTATCAAATTATATTGTACACCTAAAACTAATACAATATTATATGTCAATAATATGTCAATTTTTTAAAAAATTAGTTCAATTTTAAAAAGTGGATTCTTAACATTATAGATACCACCGTATCACTTAAAACAGTATCATACACATAGTAAATGCTCAGTAAATATTTATGAAGTGAATAATTCACTGAGTGGACGGACCCTTAACACTCTGTTTCAGACTTACTTTCCCTATTAGGCATTTCTTGTTGGCTGTTTCATGCTGGGGATAATTTCTTATGCATTGATCCCACAGCGTAATTTGTTAAATGAATGACTTTGGACAAAAACAGCTGATTAATATTACCATTTTAAAATACAATGAAAAAGGAAAAGACTGATAATTCGGACTAAATTAAAATTAAGAATTCCTGTTTATCAAAAAAAAATTTACAATAATGAAAAAGCAAGTCACCGGATTAGAAATGATAACTGCAGCACATGCAAAAACAATGGTTTATACCCAGAATATATAAAACATGCTGAAACTCAAAGTGACAAGGATAGGGTTAGGATTTTAGCTTTCATTTATAGGCAATTTCAACAAATACAGTCAGTCACATAAACTCTTCTGAAAAGTCATAGTTAATAAACAGGTACAATGGATGTATACCTTATCTCCAGGGCATTTCTCCAAAAATTAGTGGTAGAGTCAATCCCAAATTGATAAAAGAATTTTACCCATATCATAAAACTGCTTGCAGGGACTATAGAAATCACAAAGGAAATCAAAGCCTGAGAGGTTAAGTGACTTCCCCAAATGTCACCCAGCTAGTTGGTAGTCCAGCTGGAGAAAAGCTTACAGAGCCTGAGATTCCTTTGACTGAGCTGGCCTTTCCACCAGATCTCACTTCCTCTTAACCAGCTGCGGCCGTTAACTCTTCTAAGAAACAAACTACAATAAATACTGGCCACATATTTTTGGGAAAGTCTGGATATAACGTTTTAAAGAAAACTCATGTAACTAAGCTATCTAGGGCAGGATTTTTAAAACCTGAGACCCTTTATGTATGCCTCAGGTAACACCTTGTGAACAGACATCAGAGAGGTATGCCCATCAGAGGGGCGTGCCCACTCCGTACTACTGCTAAATTCTGTATGTATGAGAATTCTGGGAAAAGGATCCACAGCCTTAAAAAGATTTGCAAACAGGTTCAGATACCCAAAAAAGAGTAAATTATTTTTAAACTGGTGATTCTGAAACACTGTACCTTAGAACTACCAAAGTGTTTCCTCTAAAGATTGATTATTGACTAATATATAGAAACTGATAAAAGAAAAGCAAATACTTCTGTAATTTAACAGAAATGAATTAGCAGCAAAAAGATTTATATATAAATCTGTACTTTTTAACTATCCATATACAAAACCTATTCAAAGTCCGAAGTGCAAGTTTGATGTTTGATTTTTCTTTTTTCTTTTTTTTTTTTTTTTTTGCTTTTTGGTATGTGGGTAGCTCCCTGGCTGGGAATCGAACCCTGGCCGCAGCGCTGACAGCGCCAGCGCTGAAGCCTTAAGCCACTACACCATCAGGGAACTCCCTTAATTTTTCTCATGTTAAGCTGATTGAAAGTTTACTTGATCTGTTTCTCACATACAGTTCACATAGCTAAGGTAGTTCAAAATTTTAACTATATCTGCTTAAATTTTTAAAATATAGATTTGTTCTTGGAAAATACATAAGCTGGAGTAAATAGAATTATTTTTGCTTTAGAAATGAGTATTATCTTGCTAACCTAACTTCACATGATTTTTTTCAATCTGAAGGTTGTTCACCTCTCCAACTCTTCACAGGTAGATGCTTTAATTAGCACTGGTAAAGAAATGAATCATTCAGATTTCTGATATGGTTATAAAATTTAAAATATCATTAATAAATCAAAGGAGACTAATAATGACTTCTTAAGAACCTTTTATAAAATATCTAAAACCTCTGTATATGAAGAATATATACTAAACAATAAACGAATTTTGCAGAGAAAATGTTCAATACTAGAACATGTTTTAAATTAGGCTAAAATTTATCCCACTACAAATTTTGTGCAATTAAGTTTATAGTGTATGCTCAATCATAAATTTTGATAAGGGACTAGAATAGCACAGAAAATTATCATTCAAAGACACTTTAAAATGTCACCTTACACAGAAGCTTCAATCTCTTCTCTTTTTCTACCACATCAAGATGATACACTCATTTTAAATACAGTAACTTTTATTGTTTTTATCTACCCTTCCTAATTTCTAAACAGAAAGCACAGTAAGTTTGAAATAAATTTAAATGCAAATAAGTGCTCAGAAGAAGAAGTAAAAAATTCTGCTTAATGAGATTTAGTCTTTCAGGCCCCCATAGCATAATCACCCCTCTCGCCCCATCCCTCTTAATCTTACTCTCATGGACAACTCTCTAGCACTTCTCCCCTCACTTTCAAGGAGCATCAATTCTTCCCTCATTACTGGATCATTTTGTTTCTTCTATCTTTAAAAAAAAAAAAAAAGCCTCCTTGATTCCATATCCTTCTCTAGTTATTGTCCCATGTTTCTGCTTCCATTTATAGCAAAACTCCCTCAAGTGTCCACAGTCATTACTGTCTCCAGTTCTCTTACGCTCTAGAACCCATTCTGTTTTAGGCTGTTGCCTCCCCTTCCACTGTTAATGATCACCAATGATCTCCCTGTTGCTAAATCCAGTAGTAACGTCTCAGCCCTCACTTCCTTGTTTGACCAGTATTATTAGACTCAGTGGGTAATTTTCCTTCCTTCTTGAAACCCTTTCTTGACTCCCACTTGCTCTTGATTTTCCTCCTAATCTCTGTGGCCACTCTTCTGGGTTTCTTTTGCTGGTTCCTTCTCATCTCTCAAGACCTCATAAGGCTGAACTGCCCCAGGCTCAGTTCTTGGAACTCTTCCCATTAGATAATTTCACCCAGTCTTATGGCTATAAAAGGATCAATACACTGGTGACTCCCAAGATTTACCTCCAGCCCAGACCTTTCCCCTGAATTCCGAACTCATATACCCAACTGCCCACTTTACACTTGTCAAAACTCTTGACTACCCACCCCCAACATCCTCAGAGTCATCCCCATCTCAATGATAACTCTATCCCTTCAGGCCATAACCTTAAAGTCATCATTAACTCTTTTTTTTTTTCCCCATTCCCTACATCCAACCCAAGAGCTAACCATCTTGCCTCTACCTTCGAAATACACAGACTTTGACCACGTGTCTGAACTCCACCACCACCTCCTTGGTCCAAGACATCATCTTTCACCTAGATTATGGCAAAAGCCTCCTAACTGGCACCCACTCTTTCATCTTTGTCTCACTACAGTCTATTCTCTCAACAGTCAGAATGTCCTTTTCAAAATCCTAGATTTGGTTATGCATTGGTTCCAAATCCTCCAGTGGCTTCCCTTCATACTCTGAAAAAAGGGTGAAATCTTTCACAACAGCTCACAGGGTCTAAGTGACTTGAGCCTCTACTACTCTCAGACCTCTCCTCCGCGCCATCCCTACTGCTCAGTCTGCTCCAGCCACACCAGCCCATTTTCTGTACTACAAAAACTCCAAACAAGTTTCCCTCTCGGGGTTTTCTACCTGCTTTTTCCTCTGGCTGGAACACTCTCCATTAAATATCTTCATGGCTCACTCCCTCAAAATGTTTGGGAAATCTACATCAGCTGTAAGATTAGAATACTAAAATAAAGACTAAAACTGTTATCAAAATTTATTTATTTATTTATTCATTTATTTATTTGGGTAGCTCCCTGGCTGGGAATCGAACCCAGGCCGCAGCATTGAGAGCGCTGAAGCCTAGCCACTACACCACCAGGGAAACCCTCTTTTACTCTTTCTTATACCAAGAATGCCCTTTTACCTTCTCTTGCCCTAACCCAATCTCACCCAGTCATGCAGGTCAAGATCTAGACTCACTGATTAATTGAGACCTTCCCAATCATCCCAACTCCCAGATCTCCCTTTCTTTGAATTCTCGAATTATTTATCATCTTTCTCATTCATCTCAAAATTTAATCACATACTGTCTCACATTGTAACTTATATGTCTTAGCTCCCTAACTAGACCACACACACACACACAGAGGAGACATAGACAGAGATGGACAGAGAGAGAGAGAAGAGTAGAAATAATGTCTTGTACAAATAGTTCTCAAAACTAGATCAGGATAAATCTAAAACTTGAAAAAAAATTCACAAGCCCTACCCTTAAAAGATTCTGAATTGCATTATGTCTGATTTGAAGCCCAAATATCCATATTTTTTAAAAGTTCTCCCAGAAGATTGTGATGGATAGCCAGGATAAGGAACCATAGCTTTGCAGTCCTCTATTTCTCTTAGTACCTAGGAAAGTAGGCCCTCAAACAGAATGGGCTGCCCAGAACACCAGATCCAACACCTTCATTTCATAGGGGAAAAGCATTCCACGTTTAGATGGCTATCCAAAAGATACAAAAATAGTAAGAGGCAAAACCCAGCCTAAAACCCAGATTTACTGCTCTTAGTCTAGGAATCCTTCTATGAAGCTGTGAATAAATAAATAAAACTGATAAAACCCACAATTCACAGATAGGTGTAACAAACAGTGATTATCTAATACTTGACCAGTGACTGCAATGCCCAAGCTCTAAGACAGTTTACATGATTAGCTTCTATATGCTTGAAAAATATGAGCAACATTAGCTTACAAAAGACTTAAGAGGCCAGAGAGTAACTGTGGGAGGGCACACAAATGAAAAAATAATTTTTACTAAGACTTAAGATCTATACAAAAACGTGTAAAATCACTTATTTTGTAGTTGAAAAGTATTAGGAGAAAAAAAAAGAAGAAATCTTGCTTCATGATGCTATCAAGTACAAAAATCCTTATTCACAAGCATCCATAGTTCACAAAGCTCTAAATGTTTTCTTCTGTGCCTAATCGTCAAAACATAAACTTCTTAATTACAGATCAGACTTAGTAAATCACCCCATATCCCAAGACAACTCAAACTTTTATCTTAATAATCAGTTAACCTCAGGACCAAAACTCTTGTCATCAACAAGAAAAAACAACTCAGGTATCTAGAAGGCATTACAAGAGTCTGGGTCTATCTTGGTGTACAGGGACTTAAACAAGTGCCTCCGATTAACACTAATGGGAGTTCTGGGTGTAAACCGTAAGCACCGAGGAGGCGGAGCAATGCCCAGCACTGCATTTGTGAAAACCCTTTCTACTGCACTAACTGCAACTACTGGGAGTTGTTCTCTCCGAAATGGGATAATAGACCCAAATTCCTATGTCTCTAAAGCACAAAGATGATTCAGATAAAACTCACTAAGGAAGGTCACTGGTAAACACCTGATTAAAAATATACAAGAAAAAGCTAAACTAAAAGAACAATTAACACACTGAAGAAATTCTATAAAATAGCACCAACATGTACAGGAGAAACTAGTGAACTGTTGGAGATAAAATACCTCGCACAAAATTTCAACAGGACTAAAAAACCCAAATTTTTAAAATTAGAGCACAGTAAACCCAATTGTAGCCAGAAGCTTGTCCAAAGACAGACAGACAGACACACATGAAGAAACTCCTCCCCTGATGGAGCCCAAGTATACTACAATCCTTGCTTTTAAAACAGAAGAAAACTCCTGCTGCATTGAGAGCCAGGAATAATCACAGAGTAATTCCAGACAAACGGATAATGATCACAAGCTGCCAAGGACGACCAAAACTAACAAAATAAAAATTATTGCACCATACTGTGTTCCATACAGCCTCACTTCTCAATACAGCACTACTGTATTCACCAGGCTGGAAAATGAGCAGGTGCTTTTCAGGCCATAGAAAAATTAGTGATACAAAACACACACGCGTGCGTGCATGCACGTGCACACACACACTCACACTCACCACAAACACAAAGGGAATGATACTCTTTCACTTTGAAGGGCCTTAAGAAACACAAGGCTCTGCTGTGTGTAGGCCTAGAAAACTAAGAGTAGGCCTCACCAAAGAAGTGAGGAAAAAGACAAAGTTTATCCCAAATCCATATTCAAAGACTAAGAGAATTAATATTTATTTCAATTAAAAGGCTTTGGAAACAATCCACTTTTTCAAAATAGGAAGAGAATTTAAAATTTTCTGTTTCTATTCCCAAAAGAAAATTAGAATCTTTTCTCTCTGAGTACACAGGTTTAGCTCCACAACACAAATAAAAAGAACCCTGACTTAAGGCCTGAAAACTAAAAATGGTTCCATAACATACACATTTTTTAAAAAAAGTATGTAGGCCAACATATTGATTCTTTATCATTACTGCTATCCTTAATGAACATTTAGCTCTTTATCTGTACTTTGAAATATCAATGAGAAACTGAAACAGCTACAATATTCTGGGGATTTTAACTTTTGAAACAAAAACCACAAAGAAACGGGAGTCCGGAGCACAAAGTTCCAATCATGCTGATTAAGTAAGTGGTCCTAAAACTTGAAAGTGAAAGCAATACAGACCAAAAAAAGAAGTTTGCTTGATATTAATGCTAGCCTTTAAAACCAAAAATATGTTCTGTTACAGAAGACTGAAATCAGGGCTTCCATTAACCTTGTTAAATAAAAAAAAAAAAATCCCATGAGCATGAATTTTTTTTTTTCCTAAGTCTCTTCATCAGATCAGCATGGGGTCCCATTAGGCACCCTATTTTACTTCCACCTTATAAATAACGTTAGCTGTTCGCTATTTCCATGGAAACCAAGTACAGAGAAATCCACTTAAATGAATACCGGTTAAAGGAATAAGTTTTATTTTAGAAAGGTTTTGTTGCTCTAGATGAACTCTACTGGGGAATACTACAAAGTCGTCTTAAGTATATTTTTAAAAATGTATCTTTGGTGTAGAGGGAGCTTATTAAGGGTCCTGTTAAATAAGCACACTCCTTGCACTAAACTAAATATGCCAAACAATATTATAACGTTAAAGATACCTTTTCAATGCACTGCACAGGAGTTTAGATACACAACTCCCAAAGACTATGCTTCCCCAAGCACTGGGGTGGAATAATTACCCCTATGGGTCTAATTTAAACCAATAAAAGCAAGGAAATTCAGAAATAAGGCTACCATCACCTTGCAGTGACTAGTAATGAACAGGCCCCACAACTGCAGGCACACACACAACACACCACTTCTCCAAAGAGAAGCAAACAAGGGAGATAAATAACTTAGGTTCCTAATCACTGTTACTAGGTCCATGGATAGCAGGTAGTCAAAATTCCCTCCTCAACAAACTACTTATGAGTTATAGCATATATTTTTCGGTCACCCAATACACTCGGGTAAAACACAGAATATACAGAAGGAGTGAGTGCAGAACAAGATTCAGTGATTTCCAATTTTAAGGTGACTTAAAATATTGCCCTACATATTCTAGAAATGACCATTACTGCTGGTCCATACAAAAGTTGCAGACAGGCAAGTATCAATAAAATAAAATGCAATTCATAAGAAGGGGTAAGAGAATTAAAATCTTTACAGCAAATGTGGTTTTCCATTAAGTCAGTGATGGCTCAAACATCTTCAAAGTTAAAAGATAAATGAGTGCAATGTTATCCTACAAAGTGATTAACAGTATTAAGTTTACAATGTACGAAGAGTTAACATTCTCACACACACTTTTGAGTATACCAATGCATGTATTCATACTGCATGTTTTAAAAACATAAAATTGCTTTCCTTTTATGTTTCACACGTCATAAAGACTGGCAGGCAGAATACTGATAATTGAAGTTGGGTAACAGGTAGGTGGGGTTTGCTAATATTATCACTCTACTGTGTGTGTTTTTTAAATTTCCATAATAATAAGTTTTTTAACTTATAGATTAAGTTAAGGCTCTTGTCTCTATGTGTAATTAAACAATGAATGATATGCCTGGTATAGATCTTAGAGGCTCCTGAATTTCAAATCCAGCACAGCCATTAACTTAATACGTAACCACAGCTAATTTCCAAGTTTTACTTTTCTTACCAAAACAATTCACTACATAATTCAAAACCACCAGCAGAAATCTGTAAAAGGTCTGCTGTTTTGCAACTACCAACTAATGAAATGTAAACAGTCAATACATAATAACAATAACAGGCATCATAGTCATATTTTGTATTTTACAAACTAAAAGAAATTCTACTAGCCCTCTCTATTACTAAATCAAAATAATTTCAGAGTCAGAAACACCAACATTTTCATTTTCTTCTCCAATTAGGTCCACAGGACTAGAGAGGCCAATCTAATAAATTAATGCTTCCTACTTAATCTTAAATGACAAGGCTGCCCCCTTGCACACCATGCCCTCACCTCACCCCCTCCCAGAAAATACAGCAACTTCTGAGGTAAGAAGGTCTTTTTCTACTCTTCTCTCCCTTAGTTGAGATATAAAATGTTTCACAAACACTCAGTTACTTCACAAGTGATTTTAAGCTATTATACACCTCCTGGCTGAGGGCTCAAACTGGGGAGGCCCACGAACTGTTAAAACTTTCAGGTCTTCCTAACAGCTTTCTCCTTTAAAAACTAATAATTACAATGGTGTTTGGTTTTTAAGAGAAATAGAATAAGATGGTGGTGGTTCTAGAGGAAGTGATGAGCAGCAGAATGGAGACAGTAGATGCAGAGAAGAGACAGCAAAGGAACAGTTAAGGAAGGAAGAGAAAAGGCATGGAGGGAGTGTGCACAATCCATGGCAGCCTCTCTGTGTGAAGCAGCTAAAGCACCACTGAACCACACATTCCCTGCACAAGTGTAACAGGAGTTCAGCCTTGTCACAAGCAGCCACACCTTTTATAAATCAGGCAGGGGCAAAGTGATTTTCAAAATCGTATTAATTCTTTATATCAATCCCAAAGACTGTATAGTGTTTATTTCTAACTCCTGTATTTATTAAAATAAAATAACTTCTAAACTTTTTACAATTCTATCTACTGGAGAGAAGCAATTTTTATAGGCCCTGCATATAAGATGAAGAAAAGCACTTAATACATATGCTATGCTAATTCTGAAACTACAAAGCTTTACTTACTGACCACTCTAGCAATTATAAAGTAACATTACAATTTTTTTAACTGGAAGAAAACAATACATCCTGCTATAAAATTGTTTAATTTAAAAAATATTTGTTGAGCTAAAGTATAACACTTTATCAGAACAAACTTGCTGAAATTTCTGCTCAGAAAGCAAAAACAATGTTTTAGAAACACGGATAAAATAAATTACAGTAACACTTCTAACCATCTACGAGGACTTTATCAAATGATATGGTTGGATATATGAAAACAAAAAGTTAATTGAAGTTATTACAATTCACCCTTGAACAACATGGTTTGAACTTTACAGGTCCACTTACAGAAGGGAGAAAAAATATTCGCACCTTCATGAATCTGCACAGTCGCAACCCACATTGTTCAAGGGTCAACTGTATTCTACTTAAACTCAAATGCTCACCAGTGTACACTGTATTCAGGATGTTTGGATAAACTATTACAAATACATCTGTTGAACCCGAGGAAACAAAAACTATCAAAGATCAAAGATTTTAAGTTTCAGACCTAAACTGGTAGTGAAAGATTAAAATTAATTCTATTTCATGCTAAATGATCATCCCCCTTTCCTAAATTACTCGTTTCACTTACCAGATGGATATGTAATACATATACACCTATATACGAGATCTGAAAATTAAGTTCACAAACATCCTAGAAAAAGTGCCTCATACCTCATTGCTGAGTATCACTACGGTCACCTTTGAAGTACTCCCCTTGGGAAGCTATGCACCAATGCGAGGACTTAGTCCACCCTTCAAAGCAATTACGAACTCTTTTTTCTGGAATGGTCACCAGAGCTGCCATCGTTATTAACCTTGATGTCCTAAATATCATCAAAATGTCTTCTTTTCAGTATTTCCTTTATCTTTGAATAAGAAAAAAGTCACTGGGGGGTAGATCAGGTGAGCAGGCAGGGTTTTCCAATAGTTACTTGTGTACTGGCTAAAGCTCCCTCACAGACAGTGCTGTGTGAGCTGGTGCATTGTCGTGATGCGGGAGCCATGAGTTGTTGGCAAAAAGTTCAGGTAATTTTTGTCTTAACTTTTTCACACAGCCTTTTTAGCACTTCCAAATAGTAAACCTTGACTGTCTGTCTAGCTGGTACAAATTCATAATGAGCAATCCCTCTGATATCAAAAAAGGTTATTAGCACCATCGTTTTGACTCATGACTTGGACTGATAAAATTTTTTCAGTTGTGGAGAATTGGCTGACTTCCATTGTGCACTTTGACACTGTTTCAGGTCATATTGCTACACCCATGTTTCATCACCAGTGATAATACAGCCCAAAACATCGTCTTGTCTCTCCAAAAGGTCTTGGCAAACTTGACTCTCCTTTGCTTTTGTTCATGGGTGAGCTCCTTCAGGACTATTTTTACACACACCCTTCTCATGCCAAGATTTTCAGTTAAGATTTTCCTGTTTCTCTATCAATGTTCACTTGGTCTGCTATGCTTCTCACAGTCAGCTGATGATTTTGACCCACAATGCAACAAACTTTTGCAATGTTTTCATCAGTTCTGCTTCTGACTGGCTGCCCTGACCTCTCTTCATCAGTGACGTTTTCTCTCCATCAGAAAAACATTTAATCCATTTGTACACTGCTGTTTTCTTCATGGCATTATCGTCATAAACTTGGACTTACATGTCCCTGATTTCACTTCCACTCTTGCCAAGTTTAACAAGAAATTTAATGTTTGTTCATTGCTCTAATTCAAGCTCCGACATTCTTATGATGGCAGACAAAAACACGCGACAATAATGAACACCGCTCAGCAAGACACCACAACACATCAACACGAACGCAGCTGTGAGACACAGATATACCAACGTTATGAAACCTTACCAAATTGTTTGTACAGTGCTGCCAGCGTAAGCGCATGGTGGCAAGCTGGCGAACCTAATTGTCAGACCTCGTATGCTTATATTAATTAGTGCATATGTTAAAAACGCAAATTCCTTCCCCAAATATTCAAATTCTGAGATCACTGTAAGGCAGAGACTTAGAAAGTGGCTTTTTATCACAATTAACTTGTTCTCGGGCCCAGTTTCTAAAATGAACATAGGTAACACTTGATGATTAAATATAGAAAGAAAATACAATTACCATAAGAAAAGATCAGGCACCAGATGAGAGGAAATTTCACAAAAGCAAAATGCCCCAAATCAGAAGGCAAATAAAATTGTCTATCATTACTAGAAAGTATTGTGTGCCACTTTTATATCTCTGGGGTTCTATACTTGTTTCCATTATTTACTACACCCAAACATGTGCTCTCAAGGGTTAAACACACACATAGACAATTTGTCCTGAGCAGTAGAGCCAATGGACTGAACAGCTAACCAGTATTTTGGATTTTTGAGTTACAATAACTAGTCTACTACTGCCTTGATGCTAGGTGAACTTACCATAAGCTACATCAATATGTTGGAACAAAAAAACCTTTTATCATTAAGCGTTTTAATAAATATAAAAGGCCCTGAAATACTTTTTTAAGTCTGTTGAATCTTGACATATTCTCATGTATTTTCTATTTGTCTCGGAGGTATTTACAAACAAGAACTCACAGATACACTTTGCCACCCATATCTTTTCCCACCATGACATCTCAGGAAAATACTCTCCTTTACAGCTCAGCTATTTCTATATTTACTCTTTTCCCATAAACTTTTACTGGGACTGTAACAGTAATAATAACAATGATAATAGCAGCTATTGCTTATTGAATGTCTTAAGACTTCCCCATTTTACCTTCACATCAATCCAAGGAGGTTGATATCATCATCCCTATATCATAAAGAAACTTAAGTCCAAGTGAACAGCACAGTGATTGGTATATAGCATGTACAGGAGACATCTTTGCTGAAAAGAGCTTAAATATAAATAATTCATCCAAGGTCACATACTCCAATTTTAAGTGGTTGCACTAAGGTTCCAATCCAGGGCTCAGATCCCAAAGCTAAGGTTCTTTTCCCACTGTACAACATTTGTCCTAAGCCTTGAGAAGAGAACAAAGGAGTCCAGAATTAAAGGTAAGTAATAATATCTAATAATAGCTACCATTTATTTAACATTCACTATGTGCCAGGCACTTCTCATAGTTAACACATTAACTCATTTACTCCTCATAACAACCTCAGAAGATGGGTACTATTATTTTTCACATTTTACAGATTTTTAAAGAAAGTAGGGCAGAGACACAAAGGGTGAAGTGATTTGGCCATGGTCACAGAAACCATGATTTGAGCCAATGCAGACTGGCTCCAGCTCCAGTGCTGATACTCTTAACCACTGAGCTGTACTGCCTTACACCTGAAATGCAGGAAAGCACAACTTTTAACCTTTTCAACAAAATTACTAAACTGTAAGCCTTCGTACTTTGAGCGAAAACTGTAGTGCCTTTCTACGCATGCGCACCAGACTTCTTTATAGGCACACAGAATATGCCCCCAGTGATTAGATCATTACACTATTCAGGAAGTGGCACACTGTAAATCTGATTAAGGGCCCCCAGTCCATCTCTCTCCACACTCAGACCCACACTAACCATGCACTGTAAGAAACAGGCAATTCAGAGATGACCCAATGCAATCTTCTATAAAATGAATGTCACTCTAGAAGTATCCAAGTGTGTAGCGTACCCTTCCATCACCCTTTCTTCCTCCCAAACACCATAAAAAACACCACAAAAGGAATGAATGAATCTAAGCTACTTTAAAATCATAACAAATGTCCAATGATAACTACAAATTTAAATGATAAAAAAAAGCAAAATTCTCAGTTTTGTAACTTGTCCAAATTCTACATTCAAAAACCACTAGGCCTCTTTGAAAGACTCAATTCTCAGACTACCTTATTGTCATAAATGTGCCCTGTAGGGTGCAGAGAAGAGCCCATTTTTGCCTCAGATTCTGCATATCCTCATATGCACATTTAAAATACAAATCATTACTGTTGCATTACAATTATTGGGCTTTTTACTCTAATGTCCATTAGTACGACAATGTATTGATTATATAAATTAAAAGTATTATACACAGTTTTCGTACTTGTAATACTAACATGTGATACAGAAAATAAGTATACAGAAGCACAGAACTGGACCTGGAGGTACTCAGAACTTGACACAACGAGAACAGGAACCACTGCAGCTCCCTCCACTGACATCGTAAAGTTGCCACATTTTCTGGGCTCTCTTTTGAATTAATGTGGCATCTGTTCCAAGTACAGCATGCTAACATTTTACTAAAAGATATTTTCATTCTACATTGTATCTGGATTGCTTTTATTTGAACTCCTGTTTTATTTCAGTGGTCATTATTTCTTTATACCAATTTGTCAATTTGGTATTCCTAATCTATCTCCCCCAAGCACAAAAAGGGTGGGAAGGAACCATCAGCTTAAAACTCTCCAACAGCAATAATTACAATATGCTTTGCATATAGATTAAATAAAGAAAATAAGCAGCACAGAGATTTTTGTAGGCTTCTTAGTATCAGGTTCTGATAAGTTAACAGCATCTGTTCCTTTCAGAAAAAGAATTCTGCTCTGAGGTACTGGGGGGTTGGGTGGGGGCGAAAGAGAAGTAAACAAATACTAAACAGAATAATTTAAGTTGCAAAGTTTGGTCTCCATGAAATGATGATTTCAATAATTTTCACATATCCAACTCTATCGAGTGATAATTGCTTTTTAAGACATCCTCAAAAATGCTGCAGCAAAAAGCCAAATACAACCACTTATACTTAACATGCATGCTGCATACTCCACAATGTTACGTCATATCAGGCACAGAGAAGACGCTTACCAAGCTATCCTGCATTCTATAAAATGCCTAACAACAGAAAAAGGCACTGCCATCTACATAGTGGGAGCAGGAGCTGCTGGGGTAGGCAGCCTTTTCCCTTTGGCCAAGTCCGAAGAAAACAAATAAGGCTTACATTTCTGTCTTTTAAGCTCACCTTTCTCAAGGCCTTTATACTCTCAATCTTTAAAATTAAAAAGCTGCAAAAGGTCTGTCCAACTTAAAAGCCCCACATCTTATACCGACTGTCCTTCAGATGTCCCCATAGCCCTCTTCTGCAGAAGAATGGCCTATCTAGATCACTAGTCTCTAAGTGGGTTCACCACTCTGCAGAAGGTATGGGGCCATGGGAAGAAATTAATTACAATTTGTATTTTTAAACCTCATCCTTTTTTAAATTTCAAATTTCCTCTACATTCTGTAACACATATAAAATATTAGATTCAGAAAATTATATAAATACACACTTACTGGTAGCCATAATTTTTAAAAATTTGGAGACTACAGGTTAAGAAGACCGAAACTAAAATAAGAGAGCCAGGAAACTTAGGCGCTAATATTAACTTAACTCAATTTCTTGTCTCTGCCTCAGTTTTACTATACAGGACATGAACTGAGCTCTTAATGCATTTACAAGACTATTATAAGAAATAATAAAATACTTTAAGGTATGGTCTGAGCCACACAAAATGAAAACCACACATGAATGCTACCAATGAGAAATACTCTGAACTTGGCTTGTTAAAACTTTGACTACACTATAGTTTAAATAAACTGCTATGCCCTATCAGATCCGATTCATAGAATTTTAAAACACTTCACTAAATTTGGGTCTAAAGAAGCATAAAGCACCTTAGATACAATGAGTGCTTTCTAGTATTCAAAAGGCTTTAAAAAAATTTCTATAATGAAAAGGTTATTACCTATAATAAAATTTTTTAATTTAAAAATCACAAAGGTGAATTATGACTAATAACCTTAGCAACAAGTTAAAACTCTCAAAGCCAGAATCAAAAGATTATATTTAATGTAGATTATAAGGCCATGGGTATGCCTTTTTTACATAATGCCAGGAAAAAACAAATTATTGGCACATCCAATAATTTATCTCTTTTTTTTTTTTTTTTTTGGCTGGGTCACCAGTACAGCATTTGGTGATGGTTGAGTAAGGATAGGGATCAAGGTGAGGTCAGTCAACACTAGTCACATGAAGATGTAATGTAACGAGGACCAATTCCTAAGCAGGGTATCTGTATGTTGATAAAGCAATACTGGTTTGAGTTTCTATCCATTAAAATATTACAAGTATTTTCTTAGTTTAAAACCCTACCTTATCTTGTAAATTTTGAATGAATGTCTAGTCTCCTAACAACCAAGAAGAGAGACTACCAGTTTTAAAAAAAGTTATGTGAAACCAAATCTCTTTATAAGTAGCTACCAGAATAAAACAGCAAGAATTTAATTCTGAAACTGATGTCTCCTAAATTACCTGTGCAGGACAGAAAACAATGTTTTCAGTTTAAATTGGTTACTATTTTTTGAAGTTTAAAAAATAACAATGACTATCTCTAAGGCAGCGGTTCTCAATCTGTGGGTCGCGACCCCTTGGGGGTCCAATGACCCTTTCACAGGGGTCACCTAAGACCATCGGAAAACCATCAGATATTTATATTACGATTCATAACTGTAGCAAAATTACAGTTATGAAGTAGCAACAAAAATAATTTCATGAGGAACTGTATTAAAGGGTCGCGGCATTAGGAAGGTTGAGAACCGCTGCTCTAGGCATTAGGCATAAGGCATTAGGCATAAGTAAAAAGTACTTAAAATGTTTTTTGCCCATAATAATCATTCTAAGGTATTATGTTTATAATCCCAATGTAGAAATCTTATCCACTTCCTTCCTTCCAACCTCACTCCCACTTCCCACCTGAACCTTATTTTAAAAAATAGCAAGTTTCAAAAATAGACACCTGAAAAAAAGTAAAATGAAGAGAGTATTATGATATAATGCTATTTATTTTTAAATATTTATATACAGTATACATTTTGAAATGCATAGGAAAAGTTTAAAAGTAGAATGGGAATAGATGACTTTAATTTTCTACTTTATATATACCTATATTGCTAGAATTAATTTTATAACTCAGATGCACTGCCTTTATATTTCTTAAAATAAAGGAAACTTATCATCAAATCCTCTAAAATGTTGTTACATAAGGATTAATTGAAATAACGAATGTAAACTACGTATTTGCACCTACTAAGAAAATGTATAAAATAACCTACCATGCCAAAATGCCCAACTTCCAACCTTTAAAAAAAGATATTAGACTCCATTCCCACTTGTGGGCACATGCTTGGTGATGGGCATATCCCAAATAACTTCATTTCCATTCCACTCCAATGCCTACTATTTCCAAAATATTCAACCTAACACAAAAGAAAATCAACATGAAATATTCTCAAAGTGATATTTCATTGCTGTGGCCATTTCAGTAAATTAAAATTTTCTTTATTAATCCACTTTCTATGTAATAACACAGTTTAGAACAGTATTATGGACACTTATGAATGAGAGGCTCTGGACTCAAATCTGGACTTGAATTGAGGTTGTAGCATTTGCTACCTATGTGATTCCCCATCTGTAAAAAGTGGGTAGGGCAGTTATAGTAAATCCTCAGAATATTACTGTTAGGATTAAAATTAAATGAGATATCAAAAGACTTAGCACTATGCATAAAAAATACTCAGTAAATGTTAAATTAGTGTTCTTATTAATATTATAACAATAGATAACCCTAAGGTATGAAAACTGTTTCACAACCTGCCAAATATTTAAAGTCTTATATCTATGCCATTTCTCTAAAGTTTGCACATTAACACCTAAAAATACTTTTAACATGAAAGCCTATAATGATATCTTTTCATTACCATAACACACCAATACACTTATTATATCTGTATGTACATATGTATCCACACACACACAAATTCATCAGCGCACACTGTCAAGAACTACGCTGTAAAAAGTTAAGAGAGCTATTGTCTATTGGTCATGGTGGTGGTAGTGGGGGGGGGTGTGCCCAGATCACAAATCATGATTCTAACTCTTCTATTTCAATTATTAAAGATACTAACATTAGTAACATGACATAAACAAGTATCTTAAAATCTAGCCACCTATTAGTGGTTAAAAACTCAATTTAAATACTACTTTAGTCTATAAAGTACATTCACGAGTATTACCTCATTTAATCCTTTTACTAGCATAGTGAAGCGGGCTTTTACCATTATGCCCATTTTACCACTGGAAAAACTAAAGCCCAGCAAGGCTGAATCTCTCAAGACAGCACAGCTAGAGATGGGACGGATCTTAAAAGCCAGGTCTTCTGACATCATCACACTGCTTCATTTACACTGGCCTAGGTCACTTCATTTAAAAAAAAGACAGAAAACTATCTTAGTAATTTAGGTGTGTCAAAGGACTCCATAGGGAATTATATGTCTGCCAGTTTTATTCTCACTTCCTTCCCTCATTTCCAACTTAATATTTCAGGAATTACATGAAGGCATGTGACTCTAAAATGTAGATAAGGAGAGTTCATCCAAACCTGGTATTTCCTACACTAGCCAATTAATAGCGAAGACCATTTCCCCCTTATATTTAGTCCTTTGTATTTAATTTCTTTATAACCATTAAATTTATTTTACTTCAATATTAGGTCTTGAAAAGACAAGTTAATAGAAAATAAATAAAACCATTCACAATGTGGAAACACATCAGACCAGATTCCATAAATTTTGACAGGTCTAAAAAACCTATTTAATGTTTAATAAACAAACATTAACCAATTTCAGTTCACATTTACGAGGGGAAAAAATAGTTAGTACTATTATAGTGGGTTGATTTGTTATGTAAACAAGTACTTAAATAATTACTATTAAAGGTAGAGTTTTCTTTAAAAACCACAGCAGCCCTGAGAAAAAATATTTGAGGAACGCTGCACGAGGAAAAAAGCTGGAGTATACACTGGTCAAGCAGATAAGAAAGACACTTCCATAATTCTGTATACACTCAAACTAAGGCACATACATCACAACTTCTTACTTTTTTCAATATTCCCAGGTGTCCCTTTCTCTTCTCAGAAAGCTAAAAGGAACCAGCCATGCAGATAAAAATGTCTTAGATATTTTTCAGAGCCTAAAAGAAGTTAGAGTGTCCTATAAGAGAAAAATAATTTAAAGACTTATGACTGTTTTGAACCTAACATTTTAATTACAACCCACAGACCTGAAACTACGTTTTCTTTCTGGGGCCGCTTGCTGGCCTCCAATACATCAATCCTGTAACAGTGTGAACTGTGGTGATAGATTGGTTTCATGCTTCTAAACAACAGAATTTTTCCAGTTACATACACTGTGAAGAACATTTTTGCAGCATCTTATTTTTATTAATCAACTAGTCTGGATATTCTACCAGTGCAAACACTCTGAACAAAGAAATTTTCATTATCTTTTGAACTTTCCAAAGTCAACAAAAGGCTTGTGGGTGGTACAGTGGCAAAGAGTACATAATAGGCAAAGCTGCATCTGGTCAAGATGCTGCTACTGGCTGGTGTCTACTTTGGTCATATATCACTTAGGGAGAACCTGACATGCAAAGACATTTTATTTACAGCAAAAAATTCTAAGGAATTGCCATATCATTACCATAGGCCAAAAATCTTAAGGTCTTGTTAGAACAGCCTGGGCTTCTGATCAAATAATAATATAAAAGAAGAAGAAAAAATGTGAAGCATGCTATTTTTTAAAATAACAATAACTATTACTACTGCTGTTGCTGCAAATTCTAAACATTTACTAAGCCTTTATTATATGCCAGGTACTGTGCTGAGCACTTTCACAGATTTTAACATTTAATCCCTGCAGCAACACTCTGACATTAGCTAATCAAGTAAAAGTATTAGAATCTTTAGAAGGACAGAAATTTAAATTTTACAAATGAAAATACAAGCAAATTATTAAAGAACCCTTACCTTTTTCTCTACCTTTCAGACTATACCTTTAAGTATTAAATTTACACTAAAACCACATATATTTTCAGGAATCTGTTTTCTATTTAAAGAATACTGTGATTCAAGATGTTGACAATTATTACAGAAGAGTCAAAACACTCTGAACTTAAATACTGGCATGCATACAGACACAAAAATAACCCTTCCATCCAACTTTAAATACTAAATAACTCTCCCTATTCAAAGACAATCGCATAAGCACATCAAGCCTTACTATAATAGGCTTCTAATGTCCATACTAGCAATCAATAATGCTGTAATCATAGAGAGACCTATACATCACAGACAAAAAATTTTACAATTGCTAGGTCAAGTTTCAAATATATATCCACACATATACATATATATCTGTTATTTCACATATAAATCTTATAGCAGCTGATAAAAAACTAATCTGAGATAAATTTAAAAATTAGGGTGTTTCTGAAGACTCACTTCAGGATACTAGCAGCATAATCATCATGACATTAGCTATCAAACTTTACTTAGCAGAAAGTTCTTAGAGGCTTGGGAAGCTATGTATAAAATGGAGTAGACAAGAGGGAAGGGTTCCCTGTGCTGTATAAATCAACTACATGTCCCAGCATGCAATGCTCTAATCTGAAGTTAAGCAAAAAACCGCAATGCACCCTGGGACTTGTAGTAAGTAAACCACTACACCCTACTACACAGTTAAGTTTCAAGAAAGTCTGAACTATCTAGCACAATTTGACTAGGTCTTATTATCAGGGCCTAGTCAAATTCTGATCTAATTTATTTGTTCTCTGCTCTGGCAGAGTTTCTTTAGTACATCATGAAAAAAGATCAATTAATACTTAGATCAACATTTTCATATTAGAAGAAACTTATACAGGATAAGCATACAAAAGAAAGGCTTAAAAAGCAAAAAGATTTTATATAATTTTAAAATTATATTTAAAAAACATAATTTTTAAAACAATTTTCTTCAAGTTTGGTTGGATCAGTTTCAAAGTTCTATAGCCCCTCTCCCCACACACACACACAAAAAAATTGTTTCACCAGGTTTTCTCTTAACAATTTTTCATATTTTATAAATAATTTTTCTTCAAGAAAATTCTCATAAGAAAATTATTTCCCATACTCTAATACTGCCCACTAGGAAATATATTCTTACAGTTAATATAATACACATAACACCATCACACACAAAAAATACTTAAGTTCCTGGTTTGTCAAGTTCTTACTCAAAATTTACACCCTCTGCTCTTACCTCTCATTTCTCTCTCTCTCTCTCACAGACAGAGACACACACACACACACACACACACACACACACACTTTCTCTCTCTCTCTCTCTCTCTCTCTCTCTCTCTTTTGGAAAGAACACTTAGAAAAATGTATTCCAACTACAGACCCATTTTTATCACCTACTGACCTGTCTAAAAAACAAAGATTTTTTTTTAAAGCTATCAATAACATGTCCAAACCCAAACAGAGCACCTGAAGTTCCAATTTATGTATATACTGTTTCTATACACATCCCTATTTTCTGCAAGACTGAAGGAGGAGGCTGGGAAAGAACTCTGTGCAATCTGCATCAGGAGGCCTAACACAGGTGGTGGGTTATTTTCAGGCAACAGCACCTTCACAAACATGCTGTGGAATACAGTCCAAGAAATTCCTAACGAGGAAAGATAAGCTGGCAAACAAATTTAACACAATCCAGCTAAAAATCACCTGCAGCACATGCTACTACATTTCACCATAAAAGTGACAGGCTACTACAGGATCTGAAGCTTCATCAATACAACATACTGTCCAAAAGGCCAGAGATAACAGTTGCCATGGTTACTATCACCCACTTTTATCAGGAAATTATTGTGATTACACTGAAGTTTTTGGTACTTATTTAAAATCTAAAAAAATAGTTTAGGGTTCTGACTGTTAATTGAGTGAAAGAATCAACTACTGCTTGATTTGTAAGTATGCTGCTTTAGAGATACACATAGTTAACAATACTTGGATCTGCAGCAGAAAAAAATCAATTCCTTTCTGCTGCTCCTTCTCCTCAAGTACTGACAGTTTGTATTCTCAATGCAGCCAAAACAATAAAACAAAACCCATTTTTTTGGCTTCTATGGTTAAGTTATTTTTCTCCCATAGGCCCACAGATAAAAGTCAAAATAAAGCCTAGATCATCTACCTGTTAGGCCCCATCCCCTTCCTATCTCCACATTACTGGTCTACTTTTTTGTCTTTTTAAAAAAGCAGAAAAACACTTCCGTAGAGGATCCCAAAATATAGTTTAGCAAAACCAGCTCACTACTTTTTATGAAAAGTCGTGTGGGGGGGATACTTGCAGTGTACTGGAGGGAGAGAAGTAGAGGAGTATTCAAACTGTTAAAACAAGTGTCTAGAATAAGGGAGGGGGTTTAGAAAAGCCCAAAGGATAACTGAACCTCATATATTACCTCTAAAAGGGAAGAGTTCACCACCACCCCAGTTTAACCACCACCCCAGTTTAAGGCTGAACTGATAGACAGGCAATCTAAAAGTTATTCTTAAAGCCTATTTCAACATCATTACAAAAAATAACTTCAAAAATTTGATATACAAATAAGAATTACATGGAAGTCAACAAAATAGTATGTCTACATATACATACACAAACACAAAGAAAGAAAACACATGCTATTTAAGAAATAATTATCTATAATAAATATAATGCAATGTTAATAAATTACCTTTAAAAAAATCTCAAAGTAGCAAAAACGCACACCTGGTAAAGTTAAAGTGATCGGACTATATTGCTATGCTCCTTGAGAACACACAGAGCCTACAAAAAAGCCTATGTACAAAGTTCCTGAGAAGTTAACATAAAACATTAATATTTCCCAGCACAGATTAATATGAAGATTCAAACATGTTTCAAGAAATCAGCTCTGAATTTAGATATAAAGGAATTCTGTCAAAGGTTAGAGACCTAAAACTTTAATCTCTTCCTTTTCTTCCTTTGAATAGTAATTAAATACAAAAGCCTTCGGCAATAGGATGCTAAAAATACAAAATTTAAAACCACATTAATATAACCTGAACTTCAGTATTTCCTCAAGAAAAGTTTTAGTATTCACTGTCTGTGAGATGGAAAAGTTAACATTACCCTGAGAGGTTTCGTTTTTATCTTCTAAACAGTTAAATGTTTCTCACTCCTCACAAAAGCAAGTTTCTATATTTAATTACTAATTGGGGCTACGTCCTAAAGAGGAGTCACTTCTAAAATTTAAGATAACATACCTTTTGACATAGTCAAACACAGGGACTGCCAATTATCTATTTTTATTTTGGTCCAAAATTGTGAGCAAAGTCTATTAAGAAAGCTACAACTCAAGGCTCTGAGTTTCAAACTGTTGGGTTCTTTTTTCACAAAAATTTTCAGTGTACTCCTCTAGACTTTAGTTATTTCATGAATCCCTCTAAAATAGAATTTTAAAAAATGATATACACATGTACCTAATACTAATGCATAAAGATATATGTACATCTTTTACACTTTGAAACAAGTTTGAAAGCTTCAGTTATAATTTTTCAAGAAGTTAGCAGAATCAATCAAAACAAAAACCTTAACCGTGATATCTGTGACTGACTGTGTATAAGAGTTTACAGAAGAATCCAGGAATTTAAATATTCACTAAAATCAACTACTATCACATCAATGAGAAATGAAGAAAAACTAACAGGGGACACACATTTCACAAGATCTACAAAAGGAAAAATGATCTTTTTCTTGAATTATGAGAAACTGCCTAGGCAGCATTTTTTAAACAAAGCTTCAAAACTGTAACAAAGAGCTTTTTGGTAACCACAGCAGCATTTTAAAAAAATTCTAAGGTGTTTGGGGTGCACTTTTTATGCATTCATTTCCCAAAAGATATGGAAAAGTTAACATTTTAAAAACAGAAGCTTCTGTCCATGTATTAATTGGTTACCTATCTCAACAATTTAATATGTGCATGGCTTCTGACAATTTACAAAGAACTTTCACATCTATTATTTCATTTGATCTTACTGAGAAAAAAGTACATTATGCCTAGAAAACAGACAAAATTCAAATCAGTTTCATCCAATTTTCTATACATTCCTAACTTTTTAAACTTTGATATAAAACTTTACAAGCCACCACAGTAACATACTTCCAGTGATAAACCAATTCACCTAACACTAACAAGAGTTTCAAACTACCATGTGCTATAAATGCTATGAAACTACTATTATCTTCATGGAGTAATGTTAAGTGTTACTAACAGACATACCAGCAACGACCTATATCCACACATATAACTTTACTTATAGTTCAAGAATCTCAAACTTTGAAGGCCAACTCAAATACATCAACCATATATATTTATAAAGTTGAATGCCTAATAATTTATCTATTAGGATCACTGTTCATAGATTCAAGAAAAAAAATAAATACAAAAAGTTTAACATTTTCTCCACACAGTATCTCCCTTTCCAAAATCTCAGTTACTCCATATCCTATTTGTATTAATATTAAAGATAGGATCACAAAACCTAAAGTCCCAAGTCATACCAACTACTTTTGTTTATAGCCATTGCACATAATAGTTTAAAAATGTGTTCAACACCCCACTCATCAATACATACTAACTCTTCTTCAAAATAAAATCTATTATAACAGCACTCTGTACCTAAGCGCAACATCGATAAGATATCCACAAGAACAAATCTACTTCATGTAATATTGTAAGATAACAAACAGTCAAAGATTTCAGTTTCAAATAGCAAATGGAATTTATTAATGGAATTTTTAAATGGACTTACAAAAAATCTCTCTGGAACTTTAAGGTGTTAATCCTTTTGCTTAGTTGAAGTTAAGTAGCAAAACTCTCAAATTTCAGAGATTTGCTTTATCTTGCTGTAGCACCTCCTGCTGGATAGCATTTAGAGCTCTTCATGTAAGCAGAAGAAGAGTATTTCTGAGGCAGCTCCTTCCAGGTGATTGAATGGGGAAAAGGATGGACCGTTCAAAACTAAAAGAAATAGGGCCCATCCATCACTTACACCTCTTAAAATAAAATCTGGCCAAAGTAGGAGTCTTTTTAATCTATTACTATTCCAGTTTCATAAAGACCTGCCTGAGTTCAAAGTGCAAAATGCTTAAATAAAGCTTGCAAAATTATCTAAAAACTTATGTTAAAAAGCCTTCAAAAGCACTCAAGCAAAAGACTATTATGGCCAGCCAAGCAATGCCAGTCACACTGCAAATACTATTAACAAAAGCAAGTCTAACATAAAGAAAAGCACCTGGACTATTTTTAACATGCTAGCCGGAAGTTTGCATTTTGAGCATTTTCTGCACTATTACTATGCTCTTCACTTAAGGATAGTTGTCCATCTACAAAAGTTTTAAATACAGGTTTTTTTGTTTGTTTGTTTTAGAAACATGAGTGTCATTACACACAAAAATTTCCTCTTTGCCATCAAAAGGTATGCCCTAAGATTTTAAAATGCATTCTTCAAACATTTTAAATAGCCCCTAATAAGTTCCTTTTAAGCCCATAATGCAGATCCCATATATGAGTGAGGACAGAAAAAGAAATGAACTTACCAAAATCAAAATGAATAATAGTATTTCCAGTAAAAATGTAGTAAGTTTCCTACAATACTGTGAAACCAAGTAAATTGTGAAACTTATAAAATGGGGGAGGGGGCAAGTCTTCAAAACCAAATAAAAAGCTGACCTATTTATTTCTACTGCCCAAACATGAGTGACCACCAAATATAAACGAACAACATAAACACTGAAAAGTATATGTCTTAGCCCCAATTTCAGTCTCTTTACCAGGCCCTCAATGAAGCCACAGATGTTGATGAGTATCCTCTATAAAAGGAGATATTTCAGCTCCCTGCCCTAAAGAACCCCTATAAAGTGTGCCTAAGAAAAGGCTTCCTTCCTAGAGTGCACAACTGCTTTAAAAAAAAAAAAAACAAACAACTTTCACCAGCCCAAATTAATCTGATTCTAATATTCAGCTATCAATTATTAATATATAAATGTTCTTCCTCCTCTAACGTCCCCAGCTAAAGCATCTACATTCCTGACAGCTATTTTAACAAAAATGTACAACTCGCTCCCCGGCTATGGGGCAAATCTTTGAAATCCAAAACACAGCCACAAAGTTCACTGTCAAGGCCAGTGCTGAGGCCCACACACGCCCGGACCTTAACTCACATTTGAAATTCTAGAAAGCCATACATGCAGAGACATCATTTAAAACAACACAATGTGGACGTGCAGAGTGAGATCCTCTACTTCCAAGACCTAAACAAAGAATATTTCAACATATGACCGGAATATGATGACACCAGATTCACCAATGAAAACAAAACCTGCCTCCCATTAGCCATCGTACCCTCGTCTCAACAACTCAACTACTTAGAAATCACTCTCGGCACATCTGCACCCCACAACCGGCGTGTGGCCTTCTCCGGGGGTGCAAGCCACAGACAAAGTTGAAAGGAGACGTTCTTCCCCCCGGTGCCCAATCTCGGTATCAACCCCTCCCCTACCAGGGCCACCTTGCTGCTACCCACCATCGCGAACGTGGTCAAGGGAAAAAAAGAAATCCTAACAGCACCGCTCAGCAGAATAAAGAGACCAAAGAGAGGATGACGAGAAGTGTTGGGAACTGCGTGCACGACGGGGCTGGACCAAACGGAAAGAGTCCCATTCCGCGCGCCCCTCCCCCCGGCGGGGGCGCGGGCGGGGGAGGGGCGGCCGCGGCCCCTCTCCGAGCGGCCTGCCGGCCCGGCCCGCGCGGGGTCCCGGGGCGCCCCGCGGGCGGCGGGCGGCGGGGGCGAGTGCTGGAGGACCGGCCCTGGGGTGAGGGGTGCAGGCAGACTCTCCGGAATAACAAGTTGCAGAAGAAGAAGAATAAGCGGAATTTCCCCAACGCTGCTCCGGCCACCCAAGACAAATGCACCAACACACACACACACACACATACATACATACATACACACACACACACACACACACACACACTCTCACACTCGGGCCCGGCAGCGTCAGCAGCCGCAGCTTTTTTTTTTTTAAACAGATCCCTCAGTCACCAAACAAGATGGTTTTCAAAAAAATCATCATCATCATAATAAAAACTTCCCCCCGACAGCATCCCGGGGAGGGGGGTGGTGATGAAAGAGCCAAAGAGACCCTCCCCCGGCCGCAAGAGAGCCGAAGGGGGCGGACAAGGCTCCGCGCCCCCGCCCCCGCCAGCGGCCCCCCTCCCCGACCCCCCGCCGGGACAATGTGACGCCCCCTCCCCGCCACCCCCGGTGCGCCGCCTCTTGTCACCCGCTCCGGCCCTGCACTCAGCGCCCAGGCTCCCGAGGCTGCTCATAAACTTACTTCCAATTTATCCTGGGGAGGGGTGGAGGGCAGAGGGGAGGAAGGGGGGGAGACAAGGTTTTTCCATTGTCTTTTTTTTAGGGGGGGAGAAATAGGAAGGGCACGCAGGGGGGCGCCCCAAAGGGGAAGTTACTGCTCAAATCTCAAGTTGACTGAGGGGTCCTGGCGAGAGCACCCCCCCTTCCCTCCTCCCTCCCACACACCCCTCCCCTCCCCCTACCTCCCCCCCGACAACAAACTCCAAGCAAGCAGCCCCTGTTCCTCCCAGAGACAAACACCAGAGACAAGACAGAGAGAGAGGGAGAGGGGGAGAGGAGGAAGGGGGGAGGGAGGGGAAATAGAGCTACTCAAGAAAAAAAAGAGAGAGGAGAGTGAGAAGAGAGAATGGAAAAGCTGGGATACTGCACCCTCCTGCTGCTGGCTGGCTGTCCCCCCTGGCAGCTGGAGGCAGGAACTCTGAGCAGGAGAAGCAGGAGGAGGAGGAGGAGGGAACTCTTCTTCATGGGGAGGGAGGGAAGAAGCTGGAGCTGCTGCTGCTGCTTCTGCTGCTGCTCTGGGCCTCTCGCACTTTTTAGATATTAGTGTGTTAAGATGGTAGGTTGTTCCCTTCTCCCTCCTCCTCCTCCTCCTCCTCTCCTCTCCCTCTCTCACTCACTCACTCACTCACTCTCTCTCTCTCTCTCTCTCTCTCTCTCTCTGGGCTGTTTCTTTCCTCTTCCCCAGGCAAGCGGGGGGGGGGTGGGGAGGAGGGGGTGGGGGGAGGAACTGTATCCTCCTCCTCCTCCAGGAGGGACACACACAGGCCCCGGGCCGGAATAGGAGGGGGGAAATCAGAGCAGCAGGAGAGAAACTGTGGGAGACAAACAAGCCCAACTCTTCATCCTCCTCCTCCTCTTCTCAGCAGCAGCAGCGAGCACCACCAGCCCATTCACCACCCGGCCCCGGGCCGCAGCACCTCCGCCGCCTCAGCCCGGGGATCCCTCCGCCCAGGCCCAGACACACTCGCCCGCGCGGGAGCCCGCCGCGCGGCCCCGCCGGCCCGCCGCCGCCGCCGCCGTGCGCGCCCCCGCCGTTCCCGAGAGCCGAGCGAGAGGGACTGGGGCTGGGAAAGCGGAGATGAGGGCGGGAGGAGAGGAGGCGCCGGGGTAGAGGGGCACGGCGGGGAGGGAGGGGGCTGCCGAGCGGAGTTATACGGCGGCCGGCCCGGGCCCCGGCGCCCTCAACTGCAGCTCCCGGGACACACGGGCCCCCCCGGGGGCGACGGGGCGGCGGCGGGAGGGGCGGCGGAGGCCCGCGGCTGTTCTCGGGCGGGCGGACTACTTGACGTGTCGGTGCGGCGAATTTATTTCACTTTGCCTAAGGAACGGGGTGTGCTGCGGCCCCCATTGCCTAGGGAAAAAACCCGGATGTAAAGTGAGTGAAACTAAACTAGAGTGAAGTAGGGCAGCAGCAGCCAAACTCCAGTGCAGCGGCTGTGGCGGCGGCGGTGATAGAGCTGAGCACCAAGCGGCGGCGGCCAAACTCCGATGCCGCCGCAATGATGGGCCGATGCAGCGCTGCAGCTCGGTTCCGGCGTAGCTGCAGCCGAGGCAAGGCTGGAGCTTGCTGCGGCCTCCCCAACTCAGCGGCCGGAGCCCAACTCCCCCTCCCGCCGGCAAGAGCTGCAAAGGAGCTCCGGAGCGGCCCCAACTCCCTCCAGTGCAACAGCAGTTTTAAAGGGGGAAAAAAGCCGCGAGGGCAGAAGCGAAGAGAAGCAACGGGGAAGCACTGCAATGGGGGAGCGTGGTCCAGGCAACAGGAGAAAGATGCAACCTCAAGTCGTATGCAACATGCAATCCTCAGCCGCCGCTCGTCCGCTCCCTCCCCTCGCCACCCCGCCCCCTTTCCAAATAACTACCCTTGAACCACTTTATTAGCTGTACTTAGTCCCACACCGCTTTGGGGAGGGGCGGGGGACGGGGGTCCTTCGCTCACCTTTATTTATTGCTGCTTTCTCCCCCCTCTCCATGTTTTTTATTCCTAAATTCTTTTGTTCTAAGGGGGATGATGGCATTTACTTTTATGCTTTGTGTAGCAGGGCAATCTCTGGGAATCGGCCACGTATAATCCGGCGGTTTGTCATATTTTATTAGTGAAAGTATTTTATGCCTATTCTACCTCCAAGGACTAACATGGAGAACTGCAGGGATGAAAAAAAACATCAGAAGAATTCTTGTTTTTAGAGATTTCTTGGCGGGGCGGGGAAGGGCCTTTTTTTGGAGGGGGTTTATTTAAATTTTTTAATCGATAGTTTTCAACTTAAAGCCCGATGTTTGTGTGTGTCTCACACACACACACATACACACACACACATATATACTACTAGATTCTAAAATAACCGCCAACCACAATAAAGAAAAAAAAAGTCCAAAATCCTAAATTAAAAAAAAATCCCTACTGGACAGTGATATTATATGTCCTGTGTAGCACGCTGGACTTAACATAGTGTTGGCCTTCGAATGTTAAATAACAATAAACCTCAACCTCAACTGAATACAAATGGGGGTGGGGGTGGTTTTGTTTTTAAGGCTCAGCACTTTTGTAGCATCTGCCACTACGCATTTTCCAGGCATTGATTAGCCATGCAACTCCCATAGGCATGTAGTCCAGTTTTTGCAGATAAAGAGCAACAGTGGTGAGATGATTTACCCAAAAGTCAAACTGAGTCATTGGCAGAACCCAAATAGCCTTTTACTCTATTTGTTACTAATCTCATCTTTTCCATTAAATAATATTTCCTCCAAGAAGTAAACAGTATTTAAAAAATAAATAGACGTTCTTTACCTTGTTATGTATCTCCACCAGAGGTGCTTTGAGATCCTTGGATATGAAGGTATTTTCTTACTTATGTGACCTGCAAAATTAAGTTTAGTTTCCCAAGAAAAAGCAATTCCTAAAAATTCTGATTTCTTAAAACTAAAACATAAAAGTATAGGTTTTATTTTACATATGTAGGCCATTTCATACTCTGAGCTTTGTTTTTAAAAAAATCACAGCAGAGAAAATGTATAAGTTTGAGAGCGAAAATGAAAATCCCTATAAATGATTCAAGAAGCTTGGGTGAACTCATAATGTTATGAAACTAAACCCATAAGGCAGTCAAGATGAATAACGGAAGGATAGTTTGGGTCATAGACCCAGCTTTACCATCTAGAGATAACTAATGTATTTGGAAGATGAGTGAGGGAGATGGACTTTCAAGCTGGACCAACTGGGCACTGAAACCATAACCTAATGGTGTCATTTCAAATCAGCCCAGGCTGTCAAAATCTTTTCAGAGCAAGACTGTCTTAATGTTCTTTCTGGAAAAAAGTTAAAATTTTTTCAGAATTTAATAGAAAAAAAAATCAGAAGCTCAAATTGCGCCTGAATGTATAAATGAAATAAAACAGGGAGTCAGTAAACTACTTTCTATAAAAGCGTGGATAGCACATATCTTCAACTTTACAGACCATCTAGTTTCTGTCCAGCTTCGCACTTGCAGCACAAAAGCAGCCACAGAAAATATGTAAACAAATGAGTCTGGCTGTATTCTAATAAAGCTTTCATTTGTGGGCTTGACATTAGAATTTTATGTACTTTTCCTGTGTTACAAACTCTTCATTTTCTCAACCATTAAAAAAATGTAAAAAAGTTCTTAGGTGTGGGCCTCACAAAACGGGGGTGGGCAGGATTGAGTGGATGGGCTATTGTTTATTGCAGCTTTAGAAGACTAAAGTTGATGAAGCACTGAACTTACTGTACCAGAGGTTGCTTGGTTATTAAGATCAGAGTCAGGCAAAATCATGTTTTAGATACCTATAATTAATTAAAATATTTTAACCAAATAATTGTCTGAAAACTCCTGTGACTGTAAAACTCAATGGAAAGAAATATACTCGTTTGTGATTTCATTGATAGACCACATTTCCATCATACTCCTTTCCTTCCTCAAAGATGGTGAGGAGTGGAACTAAGCGGACCCGGATTCTGACACCTAGGAAGTATTACTCATTTTCAACAAAGGCACCTTATTGGGCAAGTTATTTAACCTTTCAGAGCCTCAGTTTCCCTATCTTATAAAATTAATACCTCCTTGGTAGGGCTGTTGAGATTAAATGAAATACTTAACGTGAAGTGCTTAGCACAGTGCCTGGCACTAACATAGTTTTCCCTATGCCCTTAAATTCATTTGCTGAGTTCCAAGTTCTTGTCTGTGCACATGTGGCATATGGGGTCTTGGGCAATACAAGTTTGTGGGGTTGATACTGTGATATATTTTGGCCTTTCTCAAGCTCTAAATGTGCCTGTCATTGACACTCAAACATGCACTTGGGCGTTCTGAACCCTGCTGTTTTTCATACATAAAATAAAGATAATACCTGGTGAGGTTTTTGAAAGGGGTAAGTGGCATAAATGCTAAAGAAAAAAAATTAGTATAAGTTAGTGAAAACCCCAGAATTAGGCTGAAAACTGAAAGTTTACCATCAGAAGCTCCTTTGAGGTAAATCATTCAACTGTTAAGTCATGAATGGCATAATAACAATAGCAAGGGCACAATGACTTAGAATTTGTTCTCCTACCACCTAGTTATCCCCCAAACCATTTAATATCCAGCAAAGCCCTGGTGAGCAAAGTTAAAACTCAAATTTTGAATGTTAGTAAATATAGCAGTGCAGTTTTTAATTTTTATAAAAGTAGTCAAATCTATCAGTGTTATCCTATGTATTCCTGCTTCCCATCCCATGCTTCAAGAGGTCATCCAGAATCCAAGATTAGAAAAATACCTACAATTTTCTTCTTGTATTTTTATGGTTTCTATTCTTTATAGTTACCTTATTGTCTATATATATATATATATATATATATATATATATATATATATATATGTGTGTGTGTGTGTGTGTGTGTGTATATATATATGAAAATAGGAGCTAGGAACCTAAATAACTTTGGTTTGATAGAAAATATTTTATTTATATTGGGATTCTGTTGGATAATGTAAAATATCATTCAAAATGATAAAACAGCTAGCTCTCTATTAGGACTAGCAGAGATACTATAAATACAGGAAAAATGTAACAGGAATTATATAGTATCATATGGAGGCATTATGTGTTATAATAGAGAATAAATAAAGAAGTTTCTAAATGTTCTCATCTTACTGTTTTTGTGGTAGCATAGTAAACACTACCCAATGGATATTAGGGTATTTATACTTGTATTTGGACATGATTGTCTCCAATGTTCTGGAATTTGACAGTATTTCAAACAAAGTAATGAACTCCCCTCCAAAAGATTAATTGAACAGCTTTCTCATGCAGCTCCCCTGCCTGTGCTTTGCTCAACCACTATCCTCTTTTCTATTCCAGGCTGAAAAGGTAACCCCATTATCTTTTAAAAGGTCAGTCTAAAGAAGATTTGAACTCTCTCTGAAAACCTAAGGGTCCCACTTCTTCACTGAGGCAGGGAAGTAACTATCAAGAGTTCATCAAGTCTTCTTTTCTAATTCTTATTGGGCTGGAATAAATGAAAACCTAGCTTGTACCAACAAAGTGCTTAAATAAGCAAAGGAGACATATCAGTGTGATTTTTAAAGAATTATGGCAGAAAATCCCCAGTGACTAGCAGAACTTGAATGTACATTCTTTCTTCTCACTGTCTCAATGGTTTCTGATCTTTTAAAAATCTTCACTTTAACTGTCCTGTGTGTGTGTGTTAATGATAAGCTAAAATTATCATTGGAGATGGGTCAGATAACTGGTAAATAAATAAATATCAGTGGATAAGCAGTCGACTCTCTGGAGAATACTTTCAGTTTCCTTACTTTGCCATAATCTCCAAGGTCAATTTAATCCTAAACAACTTCAGGAGTGTGTGTGTTTGTGTTTAATAGAATGAACTAGACCAAGGTTTCTCAACCTTGGTACTATTAACATTTTGGGCCAGATAATTTTTTGTTGGGGGGGGCATTGTAGGATATTTAGCAGCATCCCTGGTCTCTATTCACTAGATAGATGCCAGTAGCACCTCCCCACAGTTGTGACAGCCAAAAATATCTTCAGACATTGCCAAATGTCCTGGGCGGAGTGGGGTGGGGGGCCGGGGCAGGAGGGAGGAGGGTAAAATTGCCTGGAGGTGAGAGGTAGGGGGTGATAGAGAACCACTGAACCACACCAAACACCATAGATAGATTCAAGTGTGTATTTGTGTGTGTTTGACTCTGCCATCAACAGAAGCAGATCCCAATTCCTTTTCCAAAAATCACTGATGTAGATCAGGGGGCCTAGGCTGGACCTGTTGTTAAAATCTAAAATGGCTGTAATTAGAGCTGTAGAAATATCTGCCTTAAAGCTGCTGAGCTGCTAAAAGTATCACAGGGAAAGCCTCCAAGACTGGGGCTGTTAAAAGAATTTTATCATCTTGTTATTTGCACCTTTAGTTTATCTGTTATCAACATAAATAAATTGTATTGTGGGCCTGAGCAATGACATTATCTAAGGGAAGGCATTCCCAGATTTGGAGTCCGAGAACCTGAGCTTGGGTCTGGCCTCTGAAAATGTCTAGCTAATAATCACTTTATCTCTCTAGGCCTATTTCCTTGTCCAAAATGGAGAAAACAACAATGCTTAATCCACTGCATTGTTGTAAGGGTGCAAACTGTTAATGAGAAGTAACAGGGTTTATATTCCTGAGGAATTAGGAATTTTGGAATAGAGTCCTGGATTGACCTTGGGCAAATGATACACTGTTGTAAGCTGCAGTTTACTTATGTGCAAGATGCAGAAATCATCATATGATTTCATAGTGTTATTATGGAGGTTAAATGAGATAATGTGTGTCATAAATGACTATAAATATTATTGGTCCCAAGGGGGGATAAAATTAAATAAATAAATATTATTGGTCTTTGGTAAATTGCATTACATTGTACAAATACATATTTTATTGTTATTTATTTTCTGTGAGCTTGAAACCTAGAAATCTGAAGAACAAATTAATACACCTAGGTGAGTCAAAAAACCCGCTTACGAACATGTTTCATCCCAAATTCCAACCAAGTGAGAGCAGTATGAAACTAGTGTGCAATGTTCTATCTTCCAAGTTAAATTAGTTAGGGCACAGGTTTGTTGCAACAACATAAGGTTCTCCTCCCATTATTGAAATAACGTTCCAATAAGTTTTTTATTACCTCTGTATCACATAAAACATATGGGGTCAGGGATAGCATGCCCAGCTTGCACAATGCATGTCCAGTCCTGAACATTTAAATCTGACCAGGTGCAAAATTCACCTTCCCCCAAAACAATGGCAAATTGCATTGCAGTCCTAAAATGGGGTGTAGGTAGGTGTTTTCTAAGTTAAAATATAAATAAGGGAACCTGTGGGGATCATCCATATGAATATCTTAATTAAAGTGTAACATTCATATGGAAAGTGTACAAACTACAAGTTGTACATTTCATTAAATTTTCACAAAATGAACACACCTATGTAATCCGTGAATGTTTTTAAAGGTTAGGGAATTCTGTAATAAACATGTTTTTTATCATTAGGTGAGTAAAATAAGGTTATCCTGAATTTGAAAGAAAACAGTGATGATTTCCCAGACAAAATAGCAACTGGCTTTGGTGTGCAAATGTGATTTTGAATTACCAAATGAAAATAACTGCAAAATGACAAATTGCCAGAAGTTCTATCACCATCTACTACTTGATTTGTGATTCAGGAAAATGAATTTCAGGTGCCTGAGTCTTCTCACCTGTTAAATGGGCATAATAAAATTGTTATTAGGATTAAATGAAATTATACTTTCAAAAATTTGGATGAGTTCTAGCACCT
Organism: Lyroderma lyra; assembly: GCA_004026885.1. Taxonomy (NCBI): domain Eukaryota; kingdom Metazoa; phylum Chordata; class Mammalia; order Chiroptera; family Megadermatidae; genus Lyroderma; species Lyroderma lyra. The sequence goes on along the minus strand of PVJL010000330.1, from coordinate 187,287 downwards.
AAGCTCTCAATATATGTAAATTATTATCCATTTAGAATGAAGCCCTCAGGGACCAAGGGAGGGAAGTTACAGAGATGTCAAGAATTCTTTTAGGAAAAAAGGGAAATTTTGCTCAGGAGGGGAGCTGGATCAGAATAACTAAGGGATGCTATCACTGAGCCCTGGGATCAGCAGAGAGTGTCCGTCTGTGGTAAAGGCTACAGAATGAAGCCTGAGAGAAAGCATGGCACCTGGAGGTAACAAGCAGGGTGATGAACCAAGACATTGGTTGTAAAGACAGTACAGTTCTGAACAGAAAGCCAAAAGGGTGTGCCCAGCATCCAAACAGGACATGACCTGGTTTTTCAGATACCAGAGTAAGTAAGGTCTAGGAGTGATTGTTGGGGGTTGGCCTAGAGAGAAGCACCATAGGAAACATAATCCCAGGGGCCAGAGCCTTGAAAGGCCTGTGCACTGAAGGAGGGGACTTGTTTAAGGCTTTACGCAAGGCCAAGGGACTGGAATATCTTACAGTTTAGGAACGACCTCAGATGGGTATCTTTAGGCCTGGCATTCCTTCATGCTGAAATAAGATGTAATTACGCACTTGAATCAACTTGGATCTTGAATAAGAGAAAGAGATAACTGCTAAAGAAGAGAAGAAAGGAGGCATGCTGAGTCTCAGAACCCAGACATGGCAGAGAATTCTCTCCCTCTGGATGAAGGCAACAAGAAGTTACCCCAAATCCACCAACGATCAGATTTGTCCTAGCTTCAATATCTCAATCTTGTAAATGACTTCTCATTGCTCTGAGGATCTTTGAAAGGAGGCAATTTGGTTTCTTTTTCCTTGATTGTTAATAGGAGATGCATCCGTGTATATGAATCAGCAGGGTGATTTTGGTGAATAAATATGACCCGTGTTCTCACTTTCATGAAATATCTGTCACTGATGGATAAAGGGTATGAGATAACCAAACCAGGGGTCGCAGATACTTGGCCTGTCAGTGTCTGAGAGCCTGAACTTGGCCTCAGAATCCTTCTTAACACAATGCATCAGGGCAGGCATTCCCAACTATTTGGAACTTGCTCAAGACAAATGCATTTTGTCATACCTGGACTTATTTCTCTTCCCTTATCATAATTAACATACCTATCTATCCGACCCACTTCTCCCAAAGCCCAGTGCAAGGGCTATCAGATATGAAATTTGCCTGAATTCAACCCTGCATATTTAAATTAAGCCCTGGGTAGGTAACAATTGCCTTTCTGTTTAGGGACCCGTTCTCATATTTCTGAGTTTATAACTGATTTATGACCTATAAATAGTCACATCAACCTCATTGCTGAATAATTTACATACTGAGGTCTTGCTCTCTAGATGAACCTGACACCCATTAGTGTTAAACTAATCAGCTGTGTGCATCCAAACTGGAACACATGGAGAACCACACCCCAAAGTGGTGAAAGTGGACAAGCAGAAAGCCTCGATTTTTTCCCCTCCTCTTAAGTCCATCTGGCCAGTCTCTTTAGCGTCGTTTCCTTCATCTCTAAAATGGGATAGTATTTTCCCATAGGTGGCAACATTAGGAGAACTATTAAAATAATAAACATTTTGAAGACTTTCAGAACTCAAAAACTTTAGATTTGAAGCATTATTTCTGTAGCTGTAGCCGTCTTTGATGAAAGCCATCATATGAAAGAGGTTGGTTGTTTGCGTTTTACACTTCAATACATAAATAATCCAAATCCCTTCTGTACTATGAAGCTGAAGAGATGGGAGGGAGGTTCTTCACAGCTTTGGGGTATGGTCTGTATCGCTCCCACCCATTAAATGGACATGCTGTACCACCCATTTCCCTCTCTTGGCCTGCAAAGAACTGAAGAGATTGAAGTTGCAAACGACTAAGTATACTGAAAACTGGTGCTGAAAGTGAAAGAAAGAGGAAATAAGTAAATTTTAATTTAAAATAACACTAATTCTACCATTTCACTGGTGAATGAAACCAGAGGTAGTAGTGGGTTAGGGGCTTTGGGCTAAGAATTGTATTGGTGGATATGGAGTTAATACAGAAGTAGGAACCTGAAACGTGTTCGCCTAACGTTGAGAGTAAGAATTTAAAAACAAGAAGCATTTTCCAGTAGCTGCTTGGAGAGTTTTGACTCCCAGAAGGTTGCAGAGGTTATGAGTCTCAGAGCCACAAACACTTTATTTTAATACTACTTCCTCAATTAGCATAAATAAGCACAAACATTATTTTTCCAAGCACATCGTGTTGTCGCTGTTCATCTAATAGAAAAGAAAAACTCATTCCAATTCCAATCTGGATGAATATTACATCTCCTTTGATAAACGTCAGTGGGTTGATGGGAACAGACCCCTTCCAAGCTGAAATGCTAGAGCCTAAGCTTTGTGACTAACTGTGGCTAAAGACAGCTCATTTCACCCTGGAGTGTTCTCGCCTCAGCAGTCTAGGCAAAACCAAAAAGATCACAGAGCAAAAACAACTGAGAGCTTAACAACATTAACGTGGCGACTTTCTGTTCATCTGTCATTGGACCCTAAGTCAAGTAACAAAAATGTTGTTTTCAGGAAAACTGATTTGGCTGAGTAATTGTGAATAACTAGAAAAGGCAAGCAAACAAACAAGCACAATATGATAGCAGGTAATACAAGTGGCCTCTGCTTCCAATCGAATTCTAGATCTAATTTCTAAAATGAATGTTTCTCATTTTTTTATTTCACCAACTTTACAATTTCAGAAGAAATTTATTCACATCGCTGATTGGATTTCCACTGAGACTATCTCCCAAAGCTTTAAATCTGAATTTCTCTGCTTTTTCAGGTGCATTTGGCCATTGGACACATAGGGGTGTCTTAAATTTCTGCCCCTCACTAGCTGTACATTTGAAAAAGTCACTGGCTTAACAGGTTTCAGTTTTCTCATCTTTAACACGAAAACAGCTGTATCTTAGTGCACTAGGATAGTTGGGGGACTTAAAACAGGGATCCCTAATTTTCCTAATGAGTCTTTTCCCCTCCATGAAGACTTACTGTTAATAATTAACAGTAAAAATAACAACTACCATTTACGAAGCATCCTGGGCCAGATGTTTTATACAGATTTACATTTTTATAGATAAGAAAGCTGAGGTACAGAGGGGCTAAGGAACTTGCCTAAGGTCACATCAGTAGTAAATGGCAAACCTGCCTGTGACTGCTCAGATTCAGGTTCTGCTTTCTAATGGGAATTCCATGAGCTGACAAGAAAGCTGTGGGGTAGGTAGTGCCATGTGAAGGGATGAATCAGGCAAGGCTTTCAGAAGAGTGAATGGACCCTGAGACAAGGATCTCTAAAGAAGAGCAACTCAACCTCTCTTTGGCAGGAAAGAGAAGCAAGTCCCTATCCCACATAGGAAGACACATGGTATGATGGAAAACGTGGGATCTGGAGTCAGAACAGCCTTGGGAAGAATCTTGGCTAAGTTACTTAGATGAAGGGCATTGCATGGGTTATTTATCCAACTCTTAGCCTTATTTTTCTATCTGTGATATAGCAATAATATTAATACTTGCACAATTGTTTTGGTGGTTAGAATCAATCCATGCAGAGTGTCTTGCACACAGTAGGCATACAATATATGGCAGGCAAAAATATCATATCCTTTCGTAAGTACCTTGGCAGCATTTCCCAAAGTGTGCAGTTAGTAAGCATTAGGTGATAAAAAGAGGAAAGATAAAACAAATTTTAAATGAGGGGATAGTTAGGCAGTCAAGTAAATCTGAGAGATGCTGTTAAGCAAAGCTAAACTGCTTCTTTACTGCAGGTCTTCTCAGAGCCTTTAAATTGCAAAGATTAATAGGACTCTCCAAGAGGAAGCATTGTCCTAACTTATTTGATTATATAGCCTCATTTTTAATGGAGCAACTTCCATGACTGGTGTGCTTGGGTACATCTTAGGAAGCACTGGTCTTGTGAGTTTGGGGGGGTGGGGGGGGTGGGATCTGGGTTCCTCAGATCCAGTCATCATAATGCATTTACCATTTATTTTGTGGTACCTCCGGCGCCGCATCTTGTCTCTATTTATTTCTCCCGAAAATAGGACTTCTCCTTTTTACAAATGTCACAGAATGATGCTCTAAAGAGTGATTTCCATCATCCATTCAAGTGAAAAGTTCAGCTCCCAACAGGATGGGGTAACATCCACAAAGCAAACCAAGCAAGGCTGATGGGGCAAAAGCATTATCGGACCTCTCAGGATGACAGGACACTGCTCCTTCTTTCCAATTTTTAAGAGTAGCTTAAAAATTGCAGATTATTCCAGAAGCCACCAGAAGGGACCAGCATGGACAAAAGAGGCCCAGAGAGTAAAAGGACAGCTCATCCAGGGTGACCCTGCTTAGGCTCCTGCCCATGCACTTGTCAAAGGCCAACCCAGCCCAAGGAGGGCAAAAGAATTAAACAGAGGATCAGCTTTTTATTTTCATGTAAAAAGCACTTGCCCTCGGGTTATAAATGTTATTGCATTTGTGTAGCACTTTACTGCTGCCTTAGCTTGCAAGCATCACAGGATCCCAGTGGCAGTACTTTTATAACCCTTGATCAATAGCTTATTTCTATCGCCTTCAGTCCCAGCTGCCAATCCGTTCTGTATAATGTGGGAGGCAGACTTTCCTGCTCTCCAGCTGTACATGTTATGAATGTAAACTGTGCAAGTAACATATGTATGTGTGTGTGTGCATTGAGTGGGGGACACGGGAATTCTGAACAAGGAATGACAAAAATGGGCCCCTTGTTCTGGGAGACTATCACAAAACTGGGATTTTTCTCACTAGTCTCTCTCTCTCTCTCCTCTCTGAAACAGCATGCTTGGTACTATGTGGTGGGTCAAGAGAAATGAGACATGGTTCTCTCATGTTTGTGTGTTTTTATTTTATGTATGTGGTGGAGGGGGGAAGTGAAAGGTGGTATAGAAAGACGCAAGTTCCAAGAAAGATAGGTCCATGGCTGTCTTGTTCATCACCCCTGTATTCCCAGCACCTAGGTCCTAGATGGAGCCTAGCACAAAATAGGTGCTCAGGAAATATGTGTGGGCTAAATGAATGAATTCTGGTTAGCAATGGCAGGGGAGGAGAAGAGTCCTGAACATTCTCGTGGAGCTGCCTAAGCGAAGAGCAAAGGATAAAGACGTGATGTGGCCAGCGGCACTGGGGACCACACACAGCCACTGCGCTCTGCTTTATTTAAGACTCCCTGCTAGGCACTATGGGAACCGCGGAGAAATAAGATCCGCGAGTGTAACCAGCTTCTGCTGTTCTATTTTCCCACGGAGCAGAATCAGCCAGGCCACCCCTTAGAGGACAGATACCTCCCCTCACTTTCTTCCCCCCACCTCAGAAGCCAGTTTTAGACCAACCCGCTCTAGGAGAGGCCTTGAAGCGGACGCCAAGGCTCCCCAACATTCCCCGGCGCTAAGAGACTGACTCCGTCTTGCAGCGAGGCGGCCAGGCCTGCCCTTGTCTGAACCTGCGTCCTTGAGGCTGAGCCAAACCTCTCCCGGCTTGGCGAGGGATGTTGAGGTGACATTCTTCTCCCTGCCACTCAGCATCTTTTAAACAATCCTCCTCCACCTTGGGAGAATACACATGAACTCACTGCAGACTAGGGCCACAAAAGCTGAAAATTCCCTTTATCCCTGGGAGGGGAATTCGTCGCACGTGGAAAAACGCAGCTCCCCGTGAAAAACAAGAATCCGGGATGTCTGCAAGTCGCTCCTGGAGAAGTCCTTTCGGTTCCCAGTGACAGAAATCCACGCCAAGCGGAGTTAGTGAATGAGGTACCTCGTAGAGAGGGTGTCTCTAGGGTCAGTGGGCTGTGGAAGGACCTGGCCCCCAGGCCTGGAAAGGGTGGGAAGGAGGAGAAGCGACTTCCCGCGTCTGCCTGCTGCCAGCTGCGCGAGCTTCCTCCTCCTGCCGGCCCAACCCGGAGTTCACAGCCTCAGAAGCCTGTGGCGGGAGGGGAGCAGGAGGTTGGCACAGGCCCTTCTGGCTCTGGACCATGCCGCCTGTAGTGCACCATGAATTAATATTTTTAATAAATCCTGTAATTATCTTGTGAACAGAACATTTTTGTGGCACTATATTTTGGGGGTGTTAAAAGCATTAATTTGTTCAATATAAACATTCAAATATACCATCGTTTTTGCAACCTTGTTTCTTCTCAATGCACCAGGAGCCTCACAAAATCCAAGTGGGCTCTAAGGCTCCAACTGAGAGATGCCCTCTGCCACAAACTTGGCCAGCCAAGCCGCAGCCAGCTCTCAGACCCAGTTCCAAATGTCTAGGAGACAGACACTTTCCTGCTCTGCTTGGGCCAGAGGTTCACGCTGGCACAGTCCACTGTGATACTGTGATACTGCAAGCCCCCTTTTGGAGGCAGAAGAAAAGGGGTCCTTATGGGCTGGATAGACACCCTACAATGTATCAGCTAGAGTAGACTGTCCTCTTCCTGGGCTCACCCTGTGCAGATGCCCAGGTACTGCAAGTCTCCAGCTGGATGAGCCAAGGACCCCAGGGACTACAGAATCATGGGGACGAGGGTGGGGACAAAAAAAATGAAATAATATCAGGGTTTGTATTTAATGTCATCAAATCAACACACTGCTTGAAGGTTTCTCAGGATCCTAGCTGTCCTCCAAGAGGGCTTGTTCCAATTTAGCCTTGGTTTGCCCGTTCTTCCATCCTTCTTTCCTTCCTTCCTCCCTCCTTCTTTCCCCGACTCCCTTCCCTCCATCATTCATTCATTTCTTCTTTCCTTTTCTTTCTTTCTTTTATTTGTTAAGAGTAACATTTTTCTGTAGCAGCAATACAAACATCTTTTTAAAAATATTTTAAAGCAGGGAAGTATGACAATGAAATAAAAACTATTCAAACTCTCACCGCATCCCCACCCCACTCCAAGAGATAACTACTCTTAATATTTTGGTATACAACTTTCCAGGTAATTTTCAATAAAATTAGCCCCACTCTTAAAATACCTTACCATAACATTGACTTGTATCCTATTTTTAAACTTAGTAGTATATCTTATGTTTCTTTTCACATCATTACACATTATTCTGGAAATATTTTATTTCCTAAACTGGAGTCAACTTTGTTATTTTTGATGTACAAATTATTCAACCAATACAGAGAAATAAAGGTTCCCTCACAATGCCACTTGCTAAAGATAATACTATTAAAAAAGAAATCCTACAAGTTTTTATGTATATATAAAATATATATTTACACATAGTACTTTGTAAGCTGTTTTTTCTTACTTATCACTAGATCATGAGTTAACTTTCCATGTAATACATATAACTCATCATCCTTCTTAATAACTACATAGAATCCCATTCCGCTGAATGAATACTCATAATTAACCCAATTAATTACTTATTGTTAGAAACAGTTGCGTTATTTTCCATTTTTATATTATTATAAGGAATTTGGCACTAAACATCATTGTATACACATCTTTGTCACATGTCTGATTGTTCCCTTAGAAAAAAATCCCTATACGGAAAATTGCTAAGAAAGATAGGTGACATCCTTTAATATTTGATTCATATTAAGTGTCTTTGTAGAAAATGGTACCAATTTACATTTCACCAACAAATATGAGATAAGATGGTTGGTTCACCCCATCATCTCCAGCATTGGTCATGATCACTCTTTCTCATCTTTGCCAGTGCAATGGCTAAAAAGTGATACTTTATTTGGTTTCAATCTGTAAGTCTTTGATTATTGGTGAGGTTGAGCATGTTTTTGTATCTTTGTCACTTGAATTTAATTTGTGAATTATCTGTTTGTGTTCTTTGCCCATATTATTTTATTAAAATATTCTATTTTTTTCCTGTTGGTTAGCAAAAATAATTTATAAATTAAGGCCATTAAACTTCACATCTATGTTGAAATTATTTTTTCTCAGTTCATTGGGTCTTTTGCCATAGAAAGTTTTTATTTTTATATATTTGTATCAGCCCTAGGAAAAAAAGTCAAGTATCAGGGGTTTAAATCATGAATTAACAATGAAATTAACATGAAATCCAGAGGTATGTGGTTCGGCATTGGTTTGGTAGTTCAAAGATGTCATCAGTCTTTACATCTTTCAGATTTGCCATCTACAATGTGTTGACAGTGTCTCCCCTTGTGAGATGAGATGGCTACTACACCTCCAAATATTACATCGTTATACTCCAATCAGGAAAGACAAGGATAAGGACAAAGGATTTTTTCCATCTCACAGATCTATTACCTCATCGGAAAGGAAAATCTTTCCCAGTCGTCCCCAGCAGATTATTATTTACACCTCATTGGTAACCAGTGGTGTCTGCCAAAATAGTCAAACCTGTCAATCATTTTCTCCATGACTTGTGGCTGATTACCATACTACCAAAGGCCCTCCTCCACCTCCAAATTATTGTTAAAATGTATGCTAGTATTATCTTTGTGAACTTTCAAGTTCTTGGTTTGTTTTGTTAATTTCCAAATCTTTAAATTATCTGGAATTTATTTTGGGGTATGGTTTGAGCTTACATTTTTCCCTGAGGATATGCATCGATACCAAAACTTTTATTAAATAATCAATACTTCCCCTACCACATCAAAATACTATCTGCATTGCATTCTAAATTCCCCTCTATTCATGGGCCTATCTCCATTATCAGTTTTTTCATGCACCAGTACCACAATGTTTTAATCTCTATAGTTTTATTAGGTCATTTTTATATCAGGTAGAAGTAATTACTCTTTTTTTCATGATTTTCTTGGATATTTTTCATTTGTTTTATTTTTCTAGATGAACTTTAGAATTAGTTTAACTAATCCCCCTCCCCTCCAACAAATGTTCTTTCTTGGCATTTTGATTGGAATTACATTAAAATTATAGATTAATTTTAGAAGACTTCATACCTTTGCAAATATTTAGTTATTCCTTCCAGGATCATAAAGTATGCCTCTCATTTTTCAAGTCTTCTTTTATGTCCTTTAGCAAGGTTTTATAGTTTCTTCTTAAGTATCCATTTTGTTAAGTTTATTTTATGCCAATTTTGTTGTGAATAGGATTTTTTTTTTTTTTTTTTTTTTTTTTTTTTTTTTTTTTTTTTTTTTTTTTTTTTTTTTTTTTTTTTTTTTTTTTTGGTAGTTCCCTGGCTGGGAATCGAACCCAGGCCACAGCGTTGAGAGGTTAATGGGATTTTTATACCAATAAGAAAGCTAAGGAAAGACCATTCTGGCACTCCTTAAATTACCCTATTTGGTTATGATTATTACTAAATATCACTTGATGCAATTTGCTAATAGTTTATTTAGTATTTATATCCAAGAGAGGTTGAGTTATAACATTTTTATTTTTTGAAGAATTTTCATAATAAAGCTTGCAATGTTTATAAATGAATTAGGAAACTTTCACTCTTTACCTTACTCCAGAACCGTGTTATCCAATACAGTAGCCACTAGCCATGTGCAGCAACTGAACATTTGAAATGCAGGTACTGCAACTGATGACCTAAAATGCCTAATTTAATTTATATTAACTTACTTTTACTTATTTATTTTTATTTTTATGTGGGTAGTTCCCCGGCTGGGAATCGAACCCAGGCCGCAGCGCTGACAGCGCCAAAGCCTAGCTACTACACCACAAGGGAACTCCTAACTTACTTTTAAATTTAAAAACTGATCCTTGATTCAGTCACTGGAAAACTTAAGCATATTTGGAACAACATGGGTGTGTGAATCTACTTTTCAATTGAAAATGTCATGAAATCGAACTCTTCAGAGATCTGTATTTCTGATAAAAATTTAGTGTCTGAACCGAGATGTGCTGTAAGTGTAAAATACACATGGGAGTTCAAAATGTAGTGTGAGAAAATAATGTAAAGTATCTCATTCATAATTTTTATATTGATTACATGTTGAAATGATATTTTCATATATTGAATTAAATAAAAATATATTACTAAAGTTAATTTCACCTCTTTCTTCTTACTTTTTTATGTGGTTACTAGAAAATTTTTCATTATATAGGGGGCTCATGTTATATTTCTGACACCACTGCTCTAAAATTTTAAATAATAGAAATTATCTGCTCCATAATGTTTACTAGAACTATACTTGGTTTTTTATTATGTAACTACATGTTGTCTTCTCAAATTGATGAACTAAGTGTGTTTAATCAATCTGTTAAATATTTGAGTTATTTCTTTCTCTCTTTGTTTTTTATTTCTTTCAACAATTGTTAACAATTTTGTGTTTAACAAGTTTGTGGCTGTATCTTTGTGTAGAGAAATGACATGATCAAATTTGCTTCTTGAAAATCACTTTGGCTGTTTTATAGATGATAGGGTAACCAAGGCCAACTATGGATTCAACAAGTTAGGAAGCAGAAGTTCTGGAGAGTGGGGGAGGGTAGAATTAGAAAGAAATGGATAGTTTCCAGAGATATTTAGGATATAGAACCAGTAGGACTTGGAATGAATTGGGTGCTGGAATCATGGCAAGGGAACCATCAAGGGTGACTCCTAGGTTCTTGTTGGGCAACCAGAGGTTGGTTAGACAGTCCCTGAGTTGAGAATTTAAAAGGACTAGTTTGGGTACTAAGCTCTTGAGTTCAGTTTGGGGATGATGAGTGTAACATGCTCTTGAGCCATCCAAGCAAAGATGTGGAATGGACAGGTCTAGAGCAAGAGGGAGAGGATAGGACAGATAAAATTTACGAGTCATTGGTGTATAGACAATATTTGAAGCCTGAATGAGCCTGAATGGGATTGTCTGGGGAAAGAATGTAGATTGGGAGATCTGTTTGGGAGTATGTGGGAGCAGTGAGTAACAAGGCTTGAGAAACATCAATATTTAAAGCCAGGTGAAGAAGGAGGAGTCAGGAATGGAGACTGAGAGTGGCCAGAGGTGTAGAAGCAAAGCCAAAATAGTGTGGTATGAACCGTCCTAGAAGCCAAGCAAAGGGAGCATTTTAGGGAGAGAGTATCAGCAATTGACGGAGATGGAGAGCAAGAACTTAAAAAAAAAAAAAAGCCTATTGCTTAATTTCACTAATAATCAAAATATACAAGTTAAAACAGTAAGATATCACTGTTCAATCACCAGATGGTTAAGATTTTCAAGATCAATACTATCCAGTGTGGGCAAAGGTAGGGGGAAGGGTTACTCTCACATCCTATTGGTAGAAATGCAATGGCACTAACTTTTGGGGTTGTCTTGATAGCATTCACCAAAACATAAATTAAACACACTCTTGAACCCAACAATTTCTCTTCTAGGTGTCTGTCCTAGGGAACTACTCATGTGCAAGGGGTTGCAATTGCAATCCTGTTCACTGCAGCACTGTTTGTAAAACTAAAAAACTGCTAATAACATAAATGTCCTTCGGTAGAAAGAAAACAATGGCACATACAACTGAATAACGTACAGCAGTTTGAAAGAGGCAGAGGCTGTCCCTCCACCACCTTTCCCAGGCATGTGGCCTCTTTTTCTTTCCACCTTTCATCATTCTCTTACTATCAATCTACTGGTTCTATCTAATCTTTTCTGAGGCTTAGCTTTGAAGACAGAAAAGCCTTCAAAATCCCTCAAAATGAATCTTTAACGGCGAATTTAGAGCACAGTGAAAGGTGGTCATTGAAATCATTTCAGGCCCAGAGTTTCAACCCTAACTTTAAAATGACACCTCAGAAGTAGCTTCCTCTTCCGCCTCTTCTAAAGTCAAAAGAACACGCGAGCAGTCTTGCTGACCCCTAGGATGGCACTCCCAGCCTGCACTAGCCTGTCTAGGTCACAGGGCATGCCTGCCCTGAACATGAGGAGGCCCACTCAGATGTCTGCCCTACACAGAGAAGGAACTGCCTTCGGACCACTGGCTTCTCACTGCATTCCTCTCAAATGCCCATCTCCTCCCTGCAGGCGCTTAACCAGCAAGATGTCGTTTGGGACATAAAAGCGCTTGTATGCAGGTATAATGATGACAGTGATGGCAGCTTTTATGCAGGCAACCTGGGACACAGGGCCCAGCACCTCTGCAGGGACTTGACAGAGTTCCTCCCCACATACCCTCCTTTCAATAATTTCTTAATCTTAAAACTAACTTTCCTAGAAGGGTGTCCTTTCATTTTGTTTGTATGGTTAAATTTATTTAAAATAATGATTACATATCATTATAAACATAGTATAAAATTATTTAAAATAGAGATGTATTAAAATTGTATAAATAAAGATTATACTAAAATAAAAATTGCAATAAAAATTATTTTAAAAAGAGATTTTTCCATGGGGGGCAGGAGGAGATACAGCCTTTCTAATAGCTTTCCCTGCCTTCATCTTTTTACAGCTGAGGTATTTCCTTCCTTTTATTGATTGATTGAGTGAGTGAGTGAGTTTACTGGGTGACAGTTACATATAGTTTAGGAGTACTTCTCCTCTTTTCCATACCATTGGGTATGATTAATCCATTGGTATAAAATACAAACAACTTCACCTACATTGTTTGAAGGACTTTGGAGTTAGGAGTCATAAACACAGTGAGAGGCAAGAGCCCAGCAAATAGGCCCAAAACGCTGGGTAAGAAGGCATTTTACATTTGTGTGGAAATGAAGCTGTCTTATTTTATTTGTCCTAAGTTGCCTTTTCCTTCCATTCCTGTTTTATTTAAATCATTTTTACTAGTTTTCTATCATGTGTGACAAATTATCGCAAATTTAGTGGTCTCAAAGTTTCTGCGGGTTGGGAGTCTGGGCATGGCTTAGCTGGGCTGCAGTACTGGTGGTGCCTGGGGCTGGGGTCTCACTTGAGGTGCAGGGTCCTCTTCCAAGCTTCCATGGTTGTTGGCAGATTTCACTCCTTTGCAGCTTGCTTCTTCAAGGACAGCAGGATCTTCTCTGAGCCCCAGGAAAGAGCTAGACCTTTTTGTAAAGGCTTCACCTGCTTAGGTCAGGCCCACCCAGGAATAATTTTCATTTGATTAACTCAAAATCAACTGATGAGAGACTTCAATTACATCTGCAAAAATCTGCTTGCCTTTGCCGTATAATGTAACCCATCAAAGAAGTGACAGCCATCAAATTCACATGTGTTATCTACATTCAAGGGATGGAATTATACAAGGGTCATTGGAGGTCATCTTAGAATTCTGCCTATCATATCATATTTTTACACAGAGCCATCATAGACAAATGAGAAAATACAAGTAAGCAAAAAGGAAAGTAAATTAAACAATTGGAAATGCTACCTCCTAGAGACAGCCTCTCTTAGACTGTTGATTTAACCCTCTATACTTTTCCCATAGGAATATCTTAAAAATGGGATGGTGGTCTACATACTATTCTGTTACTGACTTTTTTCACTCTTAACAATGCTTTGAATATATCTTTATATATCCACACATAAATATCTATTGCATCCACTTCAAAGGCTGTAGTAGACTCCATTTTATGAAGCTGCTATAATTTATTTAAGCAGTCCGCTATTTGGGGGTAAGTAAACTTTTTATATTCGAACGATTTTAGACTTACAGAAAAATTGTGACTCTGGTACAGAGAGTTCCCATATACCTCACACTCCACTAAATAATAGTTTCTCTATTATTAACTCTTACATTAGTATGGTAAATTTGTTAGAATTAATGAGTGTACAGTATTATCAACTAAAGTTCATATTTTATTCAAATTTCCTTGGTTTTTACCTTAATGTCTTTTTTCTGTTGCAGGATTCGATCTAGGATACCCACAGTACATTTAGTTGTCTTGTATACTTAAGGATCCTCTTGACTGTGACAGTTTGTCAGACTGTCCTTGTTTTTGATGACCTTGATAGTTTTGAGGAATACTGGTCAGGTCTTTTGTAAAATGCCTCTCAATCGGGATTTGTCTGATGTTTATCATGATTAGTCTAAGGTTATGTTTTAGGGAGAAAGGCAACAGGAGTAAACTGCCATTTTCATTATATTATATCAAGGGTACCTATTATCAACATGACTTATCACTATTGATGTTGACCTTCATCACCCCATTGGGGTCATTTTGTCATGTTTCTCCACTGGGGAGCTCCTCTCTTCCTTTTCACTTTTCCATACTGCCCTCCTTGGAAGAAAATCACTGCGTGAAGCCCACACTTTCGGAGTGGGGAGTAATGCTCCCTCTCCTTGAAGGCAGAGTATCTACATAAATTATTTCAAACTCTTCTACTTGGGAGATTTGTCTTTTCCCTGCTTATTTATTTACTCAATCAACATCAATATGGATTTGTGGGTATTTATTTTATACTGTGGGTTATAATCCAATACTACTCCATTTTGTTCCTCAGATGGTTCCATTTTTAGCTCTTTCATTGCTCCTGCCTCTCTTTGACATAGTCCTACCATTGTGGGACTTGGTTTCTTTGAGCACTCCCTTACTTTCTGGCACTAAAACATGCTACAGGCTTATCCTATATATTTCCTGCCCCAGTTCTAGGATCAGCAATCTTCTAACTTTTGACACTTAAATCACGTCCTTTTTTTTTTGCTATTTCTAAACAAGGCTGCAATGAACATCTTTGAGAATACAAAAATGGGTATATATTTATTAGATGATTTCATTTGAGTTATAAAAGGGCAGAAGCTAGAACTTATAATAGATAAGGCCAGTGAAAGAATTTAGACCAACCTCCCTCTGTCTAGCCACTTAGGAAAATAGTTTGGGAGTTTCTGTAAAGTTAAATATACACTTTCCATACAATGGGCAATTTTAATCCTAGATACTTACCCAAGAGGAATAAAAGCATCCCCCTAAACACCAGTACTGAATGTAGCAGCTTTATTTATAAAAGTAAAAACTGGGACAATCCAAATGTCCATCAACAGGTGAATGTATAAATAAATTGTGGTATATTCAGACAATGGAATACAACTCAACAATGAGAAGAAATAAACTATTGATATGTGCAATAACATTGAAGCATCTCAAAAATATGCTGAATGAAAAAAAGACAAAAAGAATACATTCAATAAGATCCCACTTCTATGAAATTGGAGAACAGGTATCAATAGGGACAGAAGACAACCCAGTGCCTGGGGTGAATGAGATGGGTGGGGGAGATTCCTGCAAAGGGGTTCCAGGGAACTTTTTGGAGTGATGGAAATGTTACATAATAGCTTGAAAGTAGTAGTGATTACATGCATTTATACATTTGTCAAAATTCTTTGAACTGTGAACTTAAAATGGGCGCAGTTCCTTGTGTGTGAATTACACCTCAATAAAGTTGATTAAAAGAAAACAACAAAACTGAGTCCAGACTGCAAAAAAAGGAGGCAGCAGGAATGTGATCACCCTCAGGGGAGGAGGTTGGGGCTCTTCTGCCTCTCTCAACCCAGTGATTCTAATCTGTGATTCTAACCCAGTGATTCAGCACCCAGTGATTCTAATTCTGATTCTGTCATGTCCACCTCACCCTTACACTCCTCACTCCTGGGTGAAGGGAGGGGGAAAGATCTCTGAGGCTGAATCTGCCCAGCTGCAGGACCTAGTTTGAAGACAATGCAGGTTGTAAACACAAAGGGTGGACCACTGCACCCAGTAGCCCTGAGGCTGGAGGTGCCTTGTGATATGTCTGATTGTTGGGGTGCAGGGAAAGGAGTGTAACATGTGGGATCCCAAACAACTCTGCTGCAGAACATTCTTAGATAGAACTTGGCAAAAGTGGGGGTGCCTCAACTGTGCAAATGGGTAGATGTTTACACCAAGGCCACTTAGGGTGGGCTGCTGGCCTGAAATGGCCTTGCCAATGGGTGAGCCCCAAGTTCTGGCACAACCAACAGCAATGTGCTATCTTAAAGAGGACTTAACATTTGGGGCTAGGGAGGAGAGCAGGTATAGGTGACAGTGCAGAAACAGCTCCTTGGAGGCTGTCAAGGAGATCAGGGTTTGTGGACTTCGGTTTCAAGTAACATGACTGAGTATCCCTGTTCACCTGCCAGCACTAGTAGTGAGTGGTGACCGGGACCAATTTATGGAAACTTTAAGGGGAGCCTTAGCAGTTGGGAGAGTAGATCCACTGCCAGTCAAGCAGAGTTTTGGGATTCGAGGCGTTTATGTGACATAAGCTCATTTGTTCCCTTGTGAACCTTTGTTGAAGGCCTTCAATGAGTCAGATGCTGTTTTAGTCACTAGAGACAAAGCAGGGCCAAGACAGTCCCTGCTATCATGGGACTTACTTTCTATGACAATTAATCCTGTCATTTCACCTGGAGGTGTGTGCTTTGAAGGAAGACCAAAAAAGGAGAAAGAGAGGGACACCTACTTCAGGTGGGGTGGTCAGGGCCCCTCCAAGGAGGTAACACTTGAGCACAGCCCTTTGTATCCCATGGAACAAACTGATAACCAGATAAATTCCTAGTAGTGCAATTTCTGGGTCAAAGAGCATAAACCTTTTAGGGCTTTTGATAAATACTGCTAAATTATTCTCCGGAACATTTCCTAAGTTGCCTTTTTAAAGAAAAGGGGGGAAATACATGTGTTTTGGAGTGCTTCAGAGAGTTATAAAGTGTGTGTGTGTGTGTGTGTGTGTGTGTGTGTGTTGGGCAATGTCTCTTCTTCTAAATGCCACCTCAGAAGGGGACAGTTCAGACCACTCATGTCAGACCTAAGATTGGAGGAGGTAAACATCCTAGCAGCTGAAACACCAGTCAGAAAGACCTGCATTTACATCCCAGCTCAACCACATATCTGTTCTCATGGCACCTTGGACAACTAAGCTTCGGTTTTCTCATCTGTAAAATGGGCCTTCTAACACTGCCTAGCTCAAAGGGTTACGTGAGGGTTAGATGAGACAATATAAGTGAGGCGCTTTGCAGAGCACCCAGCACATAGTGAGTGGTTGTGGTTTTTTGTCCTGCAAAGTCAGCTGTGTACTTGGGGCCCAGGAGGAGCCCCCTAGCACAGGGTTAGTGTGCACCCATGCAAACACAGGCCTGCTCTGTCCTGCTTCCAGACACCAGGTCAGTTATTACCACCACTCAGTTGTCATTCACTAAGATTTCCTCTCTGGCCAAGGTTCCCTACCCAGGTACAAGTTAACATGACTTTTAAAGACCAAAGAAACCAGGATTTTTCCACATTCCCTTAAGCAAAATCAGCTGAGCAGTTAGCCCAAACTTCACAAAAACAGTTCACGTTTGCACTTAGACCAGATATGGAATGTTTCAACCCCAAAGTATACGTGTGTATGTGTGTGTGTGTGTGTGTGTGTGTGTTCTGGGGAGGAGGGATCAGGAAAACCACAGTGATTGGGGTCACAGTGAAATCATCATGTGCCCAAACACCCTCTGGCTACAGACATGGCAAATTTTGATTGTTTGCTTGCATCTATTTCTTTAAAAACCAAAATGCACGTACAGCCAGGATTTTACCTGGAACTCAAGAAATGAAATGTTCTGCCTCTGCTCTCTTCACACATTTTTACATTGTGCACATCAAGCTCTCACATTTGCTCTTGTGTCTGATCATTCCGAGGTTCCCAACTGCAGAAACCACACCTCAGCAGTTCTTTAAACTAAACAATGAAAAATGTGCTGCTCCCTCATCCTCCCGTGGACCCCTCCCCACCTCAGGGCGAGATGTCAACAGCCAGGAAACGCTTATGTGGAAAGCCCTTCTGAGTTACCGCGGATCTGAGAACCAAGTCTTCTGCCACCGCACAATACAGACAGGTTTTCATAAAGCTAAGTGTATTCCATTTTTAACTCTTAAATGGTGTCCTCTTTATTTTTTTTTCAAATATTCTTTGATGAAATTTGGTGAAAATAGATGAAGGCTAGTTGAATTTGTTTCATATACTATTCTTACTTGGCAAAATGAAAAACTGGCAAAATGAAAAGCTGGCAACTTATGTGCATCAAATGTATTTTGAGATTTTCCTAGTCTACAAACTCCAAAAGTCTGGGAATCACCTGGGAAGGGAGCCAAGTGCATGAACAGAAGGAGACGTACAGGGTCCGGCACAAATAACGTCCCCTTTTTTTATGAGCTGATAACCTATATCAAATCTTTTACTACAAAATCATAAGCATGTAATTCTGTAACATAACAATATCACACTCACGCACACCTTACGTGACACTTCAGATGAAATGTTCACATTGCTGTTCATCTCACACGAGACGTTCATGTACAGGGTCTGGCGTTACTCCTGCGGGACCTGCTGGGTACCGGCTCTGTGCTGGCCACAGACAAATCATTTCATCTCACCTTTACAACAATGTTGTGGGGAGGGCAATGGCATTTCCATCTGATGGATCAGGGAGATGGGGCTTCTAGATGGTGACTTGCCCAAGGTCACTCAGCTAGGAAAGGGAAGGGAAAAGCTTAGGACTTGAACCCAGGCTGCCTGAAACTAGATTCAGGGTCCCCTCCTCTACCTCACGAGGTCCATTCCTGTATTCCCACATAAGATTCCGAAAAGTATCTAAAATTTAAGTCAGTGTAGAGCCTTCTTCAGAAGCCACTGTGAATAAATATATTCATAGATCAAGATCAATGCTTCCATGAGAGATGGAGAGGGACACCCTCACACTCACACACACACACACACACACACACACACAGAGAGAGAGAGAGAGAGAGAGAGAGAGAGAGAGAGAGGCTGTAGTATTTCATGGTCAATAAACACAGTGGCTGAAATTATGAAAGTGTTAAGAGCTGAACAATCAGAGACAAGCTGATTCATAATGTGAAGGGGCAGGCCCTGGTCCTGAACACATTAACTGCCCTCTTCAGACACTGAGTCCCCAGAACAGGAACTGGACACGACAGTGGCTGCCTCATTACCAGAGAAAGTGACAGTTTAGGGAAAAACAAGAGTGATTAAGGGATGGAAGAATCCATGAGTAAAGACGAAGAAATAATTACGCACAGCTTGGCTAACTCATAAATCAAGGACGATCATTCCGTCCACAAACACCAGCAAGGCAAAAAGACTCAAAAGAGAAAGATGGGCGACTTAATGTGCATTTAAAAGTGAAACAAGGGCTGGAATTAGAGAGTGCTGAAAGCCAAAAGTCAGGGACAAGCAGACTCACTGTGAAAAATCACCTCCCAAGGGGAAGCAGCCAGACCCCAAGGGTGTTGAGACACCAAGGCTATTGGACAAAACGTCAGAAAAGGCCCCACAGGGAGTGGCCCGGCTCTGGGCCCAACGGGAGAGTGAGACATGACTTGAGTCCTTTCCCTGCCTTTCTCTTACTGCTTCCACATGTCCATCTCCCTCCTCCCCTTTACGTCAGGAAGAGGATGGCAATTTGAGGAGGAAAACAGCGTCAACAAATATCCCAACATGCCATAACACAAGCCGGGCTGGGTTTGATTTGGGGTCCTGGCAGAAGCACACTAATTATCCCCAAGAAACCACTCCCGTGGCAGAAGCATCCCGGGTACAGAGCAGCCCCTCATAGCCTCTCCCTTGGAGCCCTGCATGGATCAGGTGACCCAGGCTTATTTATCCAAAATCAGCTGTCACAGGATTAACTGCCAGCACATGAGGGGTTCCCCATCACAACAGGAAGAGGGAGGCATCATTTAGGCAAAATTTTGGCCTCTTCAGCTACTGAAATCATTTTGTGCCTATGTGTAGTTTTTTAGGAACCCCTGAAAACCCTTAGGAGTACTTAGGCCCTGTTGCCCAGAAGAGGATAGAGGACCAGGGTTTCTGTCTGCTTTTTACTGGGATCAAACCATGTGGTCCAACCCATGAAGAGTGGATTCTTGTCCTGAAATTCCTCAGTGAGGAAAAGAAGACAGATGGGACAGGAGGTCAAAGGTTCAAAATGTTGGCTGGGGAAAAGTCTAGAACTTAGAGATTTGAAGGGTACCTTCTTTTTGTGAAACCACTGAACACCAAGGAAAAAACAAAAGGCAACTAGAAAAATATAGAAACTTAGTCAAGCTTGTATTATAAGCCCTCTGAGACCCAATTCCAAGGTTCTTACATTGTCTTGCATACTATTGGTGCTCCACAAAGGTTTATCATCTATAGTACAATTAAATAAACATAAGAACAATGCAATAAATAGAAAAGCTCTATAAAAAAATGGGACACTGAGGGCAAGCTAGCAGCTAAATAAGGCACAATGCATAAATTTTCAGCTTATTGAGGGCAGGGATTCTGTCTACAAATTCTATAGAATTTTCTCACCATGGTGCTCCAAGAATGTAAGGGATAAATGATGCCAGTTACAAAGTCAAGTATTTTAAAATAGTGATGACCCCCATGAGGTGTGTTTCAGTCCTTTTTCAATTTCTTTCCTTGGTCTCTTAGTGATTTTTTCCCCCTCATAAAACAGGCAGTCCAAGTGGTTAGTCTCAGAACAGCCTGTTGGCTTTAAATAAGCTAAAAGGAAGTAATACAATAGCCCTGGTTTGGACCATCTCATCCAGCCCTTGATTACGTGGCCAAGTGACTTGACATGAGAGTGGTTGAATCCTGGGCTCTCTATCGCAGGGGCCACCTTTCTGTGCTTGCATTCACTCACCAAACCAATGGTCATCGAGCACAGACTGTGGGTAAGGCACAGTGCTAGCCTTGGGAAGAGAAACAAAGATACACAGGGCACTAGAAACAGAGGCCCTTGAGGACAGGAGAAGTGTAATATTTATTTTTTTTCTATCCCTCAATATCTACCCCTAAGAGGGACACTGCAAGCCACCATGAGTCATTGAATACTTGGTATAAACAAAGGCTCAAAAATGAGGTTAGTGCAAGAGTTTAGAAAGAGAGAGAGACTAAGAGGACATGGGTCCACAGACTGAGGGAGAACAGGAGGATCCAGGGTGAGGAGGGCAGGACCACATTGGGAAGACTAGAGGAACCCAAGACAAGCCACGTAACTTTGTTAATTAATTAAACACATAGACATAGAAGACAAAACTTACTGCAGAACACCTTACTTGGAATCAAGGATAAAAGATATAAGCCCAAACATTTAGGGTTATTGTGTGCATGTGAGCACACAGAGAAATGTGAACAAATATCTATAAAACAATGGGACAACTGTTACAATAAAGTTAAAGAATGGGATAATGGATGACATGTAGTTGTATCTCTGTTAAATATCCTGATTTTGACAACTGTGCTCTTTGAGAGAACATGCTGGTCTCAGGAAATATACACTGAAGTATTTCAAGATTTAAAAAAAAAGGTGTTTGTTTTTTTCTAAGCACGTATATAACGTCTAAAGAGCACAGAGGATAAAAGACTGGCTCTAAGTGGTGAGGAGGGGCAGGAGGAGAGAAGAGAGGGACTGCCCCAAGGATTTGACATTTGTGTACTTGAAAAACAGAGGAGTTCATGAGAAGAAAAGGGTTGGAGAGAGGGCAAGCTAGCTCAGCATGAGCAAAGGTATGGCATAAAAGCACAAAGCTGTATGGCCTACCTGGAACCTTAAACAGTGAGGCCTACCTAGAGCTTCCAATGTGTGAGGAGGAATGTGGATAGATGGGACAAACTCTAAAGGGACTTTTGGCGAGTGCAGAGCAGGCTCTGAAATTGGAAAGTCAAAAAAAATTCCTGCATAGATATAATTCATATCTGCAAAACAACCAGTCTATCTATGTAAGACAGCATGTGCATGAAATACGTGCAAAAAAAAAAAAAAAAAAAAAAAAAAAAAAAAAAAAAAAAAAAAAAAAAAGGCTCAAGACCATTTTGAAAACACAGTTTTTAAAATTAAGGTCACTGAGCCAAGAAGAGGTCACCCTTGGGCTGGGTAAACTCAGTGTCACAAATGTCTGTGAGCAACTACTCTGTGCAAGGGTATGCTGGACACTGGATGAAAGGATGTGGACTTTATCCTCAAGGTAGGTCACAGGCAATTAAGAGCTTCTCAGATAAAGCAAGTTTTTAGTGGGAGAAAAGGGATGTGAATGGATAGCCAGCCAGGCTGCAGGGGCTTGGCTTCTTCAGACCTACCTTTGACCTCCAGGGGCTGTGTTTGGCCTCTACTGTGGTTGTTACTCAGGCATCAGTGCATTGATGTTAGGAGGGAAAGCTAGAATAGAATTTAGAATTATCTCTAAATTGGAGATAATTGACCTGTGCTTAGCCACAGTGACAAACGAATCTGTTGGAGGAATATAAAGAAATTAAATTGGTCAAGAAAATTAGAGGCCAATCTCATTCATTTACCTAGATGAGAAAATCCTAGAAATTGAATTCATTAGTGTATAAAAAAGATAATGCATCATGATCAAGTTGTGTTGATCCTAGGAATGCAAGAGTGATTTAACATTAGAAAAGCTATTAACTTAATTCACCACATTAATGGATAAAGGAGAAAAACCATATGATTACTAAACAATTGTAGGGGAAAAAAAGCATTTGCTAAAACTTACCACCAATTCATAATAAAACTTCCTACCCGACAAAGAGTTTTTACAAAATAATTACAGCAAACATCATTCTTCAAAGTGAAATGTGTGAAGCATTCCTTTTAAAACCAGGAGCAAGATAAAAATGTCCACATTAACTCCTCTTTCCAGCATTGTACTTGAGGTTCTATCCAGTGCAATAAGAAAAGAAAAATAAAAGTATAAGTTTTGGAAAGAAAGAAACAAGACTGACATCAATGTAGAAAGTATAAGTGTTTACCTAGAAAACACAAAAGACTTTATAGATAAATTGCTGGAATTAAGTTTTAAAAGTTTAACAAATGGGTGGATAATATAAATTGATTGCATTTCTATACTTCACCAGTAAAATTTTATAAAGCATAATTTTAAAAGATACCAATTATAATAACCATAATTAAAGTACTTAGGAATAAACATGATATAAGATGTGGAAAACTTTTATGAAGAAAGAATTAACTTTATTGAAAAATATTACATAAGACTTAAGCCATGTTCATGGATAAAAAGTCATAATATGAAAATAATGTCAATTCTCTTCATATTGATCTGTAGAATAAACTCAACTCAAGTCCTTATCTCAAGAGGAGCTTTTAAGTAACTTGACAAGCTAATTCTAAAATTTATATGGAAGTGTAGTATCCTATGAGTAGCCAAGCCATAAGTAATATAGTGTGGTATAGGTAAAGGGACAGACATATTGACCAATGGAATTGAACAAAATGCCCCAAAGCAGACCTGCACATCCACGGAAACCTGATTTATGACAGAGATAGCACAGCAGACCACTAGAAATAGGATAGATTATCCAATGAAGAGTGGCCACAATTTGCTACTCATATGAAGTGAGGGGAAGATCCATAACTCACATCATATCCAAAAGTAAATTCTGTGTGAATTAAAAGCAAAATGTAAAAGGCAACACTTTTAAATTTTTAGAAGAAAACATAGAGGAGTTTTTTAAATAACATCAGGAACAGAAAAATTTCCTATACTAGGTAAAATGCACTAACCATAAAATAAAAGATTGATATATTAGACTATATTAAAAGTAAGAACTTCCTTCATCAAAACATATCTTTTTTAAAAAATCAGAAGGCAAACTATAAAGTGAGAGCGGATGTCTGTTATGCATGTAACTGACAAGTGTGTGTCTAAGATACTTCTGCAGCTGTCTGCATACTCATTTCCTTGTCTCCTTTAGAACCTTTGCTCAAATATCATGCTTTTAATAAAACCCTCTCTGGCCCCTGCCTATTACCCTTTTCTGACTTATTTTTTACCATAACATTTATCACAACCATATATGCTATATAGGTAACTAAATTATTTAATTGCCTATCTCCCTCTCTTCCCAGGAGAATATAAACTCCCAAATGTGACCAAGAATTTTGGTCTATTTTATTCACTGCTGTGTTCCTAGCATATAGAAGAGTGCCTGGCAGGTGCTCAATAATAAATGTTGACTAGACAGACTCCCACTAATCAATAATAAAAATACCAACAACCCAATAGAAAAATGAGCAAAAGACTTAAACAAGACATTTCAAAAAGAAAAAACACAATTTGTCAATAAACATATAAAAAGATGCTCAAATTTATTAATAATCAGGGAAATGCAAATGAAGACCAAAACGAGATACTATTTTTACACCCACCAGATCGGCAAACATTCAGAATTTCGACAGTGCTAAGTATCTACAAGGACAAGCAACACAAGAAACTCTTAATAAACCTGCTCATGAGAGTGTAAATTGTTTCCCTTTTTAGAAGACAACTAGGGATTATCTTGTAAAGGTGCACATGTACCTAGCCTATATGTCAGTCTATCTGTTCTTAGATTTACACCCTGGACTAATGCTACACTCCAAGTGCAGTTCACAGACTGGTGCCTGTATGTAAATGACCTGCTACAAGCCATTACAATGCAAAAGTTGACAGTAAGCATTTAGCAAATTTTATAGCAGGTTGAATTGCTTGCTATCTTATATTTATTTTGATTCTTTTAGGCTTTTAAAAATCAGGGTAGTATTATAGAATGGCATGCTTGAAACCTATATAATTTCACTAAGCAATGTCATCCCAATAAATTTAACTTAAAAAATTTTGTAATCATGGTAAAAATATAGATAACATAAAAATCGACCATTTTAACTATTTTGAAGTATGGAGTTCAGTGGCATTACATACATTCACATTGTTGTGCAACCACCACCACCATCCATTCCTAGAATTTGTCTCATCCTCCCAAATTGAAATTCCAAACCAATTAAACAAGAACTTCCCATTTCCCCTGCAACCATTCTACTGGCTCTATGATTCCTCATGTGAGCAGAATCATAGTGTTTGTTCTTTGTGGCTAGATTATTTCACTCAGCATGATGTCTTCAAGGTTCATCCATGTTCTCTCCCTTTTAAGGCTGAATAATATTCCATTGAATGTATATATCACAGTTTGTTTATCTAGTCACCTATCAATGGACACTTGGGTTGCTTCTACCTTTTCTCTATTGTGAGTAATCCCACACTATATCTGTTGAAATATAATTTATTTGTTGCATATAATAATTAAAAATTGAGGTTTATATTTTGTATGTCTTTGGATTTTTAAAAATTTTATTTTCCAAGTAATTAATTTTTATGGTATTTTGCAAAAGTATCAGTCTGTGACAGATTGAAAAATGTTTTTAATTCACCCACAGATAGTTCAATGAGCACCACTCTGGAGCAAGGCCTGCCAAACTTTTCTAAGAACCATAGTATGAAAAACTCGTCACACCACAGTCCAGGACACATGACCATAACTGAAACCAAAGTTTCACAAAGCTATATTGAACTATTCCTATATGAAATGCACCAAGGTAGTTACTGCTCTGTTTCTCTTTTCTTTTTTAATCCTGGTCGAATCCATTAAATTGATTTCACAGCCACTAAAGATCATTAATCCTAGTTGGTAAACCAGGACTCTTGAGAAATTCTTGTACATGTGTGTTAGGCGCCATGCAAAAGAATATTCCCAATGGCATATTCATAAAAGCCAAAAAAAAAAAAAAAAAAAAGAAGAAGAAGAAGGAAAGAAAGAAAGCCATCAATAGGAAGCCAAACAAATCATAATATATTCACCTAATGGAATATTACAGGGGCCCAATCAATGTTTATTGAATGAATTCATAAACAGCTGTGAAAATGAAGTACTGCTCCATAGAGCAATTGGGTGAATCTTAGAAAAACAGCTGTGGAGTGGATGAAGCAAGGCACAGCCAACTCTACACTGAATGAAACCATTTTTAAAAACTAAAAAAGTAAGCAAAACTGAACACTATATTGTTTAGGAACACATACATCCTATAAAACTATCATAAAAAGGGAATGATAAACACAAAATTCAGGATTAATAGTTACTTCTGAGGGGTGGGCAGGGGTTGGGATTGGGGAAGAATTCACAGGTAGCTAACAGAATTGGAAATAATGAGTTGGGTGGCTTACAAATGTTTATTTTTTTATTATGCTTTGTGCTTAGATGTGCATTGTATATGTTCTCTGATCTATCAAACATTTTTTAAAGATAGAAATGAAGTTGATGAAATTGGAGGATAGAGAATTCTACCCACATTGAGTAAGTTGCTTCTTTCATTGATAATCAAAATATCAATAAAATAGGGTAGACTGAGCTTCTGCGAAGACTGCGAGAAAATAGCTGACCAGCATTTGAGGATCGGGTTGAAAAGAAGGTACCATGAGAAGGCGTTCTATCAGCAATCATTATTTCCCTTTATGGAGTGAGCCGTTCCAGTCTCCCCCTTATACTCAGCAACCCTGCCCCCACCCAACACAACTGCTTCTAACACCCACAGGATGTTCTTCTCTATCCCTAATTGTTGGTTGCTCTTAGAGTTACGGGTTGGGGATCTTGGAGAGACAATAGAAGACTATAAACCCCTCGAGGGCAGGGGCCAAGCCTTATTCACCCCCTTATTTCTGAGCCGTAGCCAGGTGCCTATGCAAAGTAGTTGTTTCCTATATGAATGAATAGAGCACTTAAATGACAGAATAAATGACGATTGCAATTAAGCTGAAGATACTATACTGTTTCTATCATTGCCGATGTATGAGATTATTTCAGGCTCTTCTGACTCATGACCTAACCTGAGACACAGTGATGGGCGTGGCTTCCCACAAGGAATTTATGAATCAAAAATCTGAGGGAGAGGATAAGATGCAGTCACAGGATGAAAATGGGGAAACAGTTGGCTTTAGAATAAAAAATGAGGAATCTTGCTCATTTTTAAACCCCACTGAGCCTATCAGTAAATTTGTGATTATCTTTTGATTTTAAAAAATTAAATCACTTTAATTTTTATCATGGGTCATCACCAAGTGTCATGAGCAGAGCATAGTGATTAACAGCATGGAATGTGGAGTCACTGTCAGGGATTGAATCCTGCTTTCTCCACTGCCTGGATAAGCTTGGACAAATTATTTACCCTCTCTGTATCTCAGTTTTCCCATCTGTAAAATCAACATAATACTAGCGCCGACCTCATAGGGCTGTAATGACAACAAGTAATTAAGTGAGTTGATATGCATAAAGAGAACAGTGTCTGGCACAGAGCAAGCGCCATCAGTGTCGTTACATAAAAGCCTTCCCTAGATGGACAAATACACACTCTTGCACCACACGCCTCCCTGTACTCTTGGTGTCAGTTGTAATGTGGGTGCTCAGACTTCACTGTGGGAAACAATTTCTGTGGGCTTTCTTATGGAAAGCCCTCGAGAGATTTTACATTTATGGAGCTTTGCTGTGGGACCCTTTGCTTAGCACATGTAAAATCCTGTAGCCCTTTGCTACCGCCTAGGATGATTGTCTTAATACACATGGATTCCTGGCATTCTTAACGCCCGTCCCACCAGTCCTTTTCCATTCTCACTGGTTCTGCTTCCTTGACCCTCTGAGTGTTGCAACAGCTTCCTAACACATTTCCCTGCCTCCACTCTCTCATTTCTGCTAGTTCAGCCTTGGCCCTGGGGATGCATTAAACCCACCTAAACCCTTTGCACATCGTTCTCATCCACCCACCCACCTATGCTCAGAACCCTCTAGTCCCTTGCCACTGTGTATACACAGCAGCGTTCAAATTCCTTAGCTTTACTATCATGACCTCTATAGTCAACCTTGGCCTCACTCTCCCACTTTCTTTCTCTACTTGCCTTTAATAACTTTTTTTTTTGCAGTCAAATAATCTATCCATTGCCTCCACACTAGTCATGCCTACCCACCCAGGCAACACCATTCCCTCCCCTCCCAAGCCTGGAATGCTCTCCCCATACCCTCAAGGTCTAAGAAAGAGACTCTAAGAAGTGAGAGAAAATGGAGATTGGCGAATATCAAAAACAGACTTTGCACTTCTAACTTGTTCCTTGATGAGGCCATGATCCCAGGAATGGGAGGATTCTCTTCCTCCTCTTCCTTCTAGAGAGGCATTAGAGTGGGGTGGTTAAGAGCATGCACTCTGGCTCTGTTACTTCCTGGCTGGACACATTACTTATCTTCTCTGTGTCTCAGTTTTATTCACCTGTAAAAGGAGGGTATTAACAGTGCCTTATGGAAGGGTAATGGGCCACACAGATCACCCTTTAAGACTGAGACTCTTATTCTCCAAGCTGCAGGAGTGTTGGCTCCTGACTGCTCACACCGAGTCCCTTCCAGGTGCTGCCCTCAACGGAAGGAAGCTGTATCACCCAACATTATGCCTGCCCCTGGGGCAGCCAACATCCAGTGACAGGTCCATAGCACGTACAAAAGCCTGGGCTCCTTGCCTTGACTGGACGACACTCAAGGGTCATCCCAGCTTCTGCTCAGGCCATAAAATCTACTGAGGTCTCTGCTGTGACTGCATCAGAGCCCTGCCAATCTCTCTGCCCAATCCAGCTTCCATTCCTTCCCCTCACAGGTGGTGTTCCCAAAACTACTCCTCAATAAACTGCCTGCATGCAAATCTCTGCTTCCGAGTCTGTTTCCCAGGAAACCTGACCTACAACGATGGTTGGTCTAAGAAAGCAGCCTCAAAAGATGGGGTTTTGGAGCAGTATCACCTGCTAGCTGACTGGCACAGAGGACCCCATTACTAATGGTGACAGAACACTGAGAGCTCCTGGCATGTGGTTAGAGTGCAATTGCTAAAGCTTTTGCTGGCGGTGAACAGGGATGGGACACAGGTGGATGTTAATGCACTGGGGGTGCAGCATACCAAGAGTCTCAGAGGTTCTGGTAAGTACTATTTGTAAAGACTGTAGAATGAGATGGCTGTTGCTGGGTGGATGGCAGCGGATTGATTCATTGGAGAAAGACAATGAAAGGCCCGGAATGATTAATCACCAATAGAAAGCAAAGTATAAAAGCTTGAGGGTACCTTTGGCAGCATATAAAGAGACTCTCATCTCCTATACCAGAGGGCAGGGAAAATGCAGGGTCAGGCCTAGCACTTAATTATAAGGGAACAGGGCTGCAGAGGAGATTGAATTCTCAACTCCAGCAGATCTGCTATGCCAAGATCAGGGGCCGGATTGGAAACAACGGAACCCTGAGAGTCTCATGAGGCTGCAGTCAAGATATGGGTCAGGACTGCAGCCACCTCCAAGTTCAGCTAAGATGCAAGGATCTGCTTCGAAGCTCATATTCATGGCTTCTTTTGCAGATCTCAGGAGATTCTTTTCCAAGCTCATTCCTACAATTGCTGGAAGGCCTTTGTATCTCTCTCCATGTGTCCTGATTGGCCCTTCAGCATAGCAACCAGTGATGGAAGAAAGAGAGGGGAAGAGAGAGAGAGAACAGAAGACAGCCAGTCGTTTTGTGCCCTGATTTTGGAAGTACCACCCCATCCCATCTGCCATTTTCTATTCATTAAAAACAAACTATTAATATCAGGTCCAGTCCACACTGTAGAGAGGAGAAGACATGAGGGAGTGAGTGCGAGGAGGCAGGGATCATTGGGGACCATCTCAGAGGCTGCCTACCACAACCTGGCTGACCGTTTCAGGTTCTGGAGACAGCATGGTCCACACTGGATGATACTGCCCAATCCCATTTATTTAGTGACAAGGAAGACTGTCAGCTTTCAGTGGGCCCAAGAGCAAGAAAGGGCTCTGCAGCAGGTGCAGGCTGTGGTGCAAGTGACCCTGTGGTATTAGAAGCATCTATGGTGGGAAAGGACACTGTTTGGATTTATGGCAAACCCCAAGAGGAAATCACAACACAGATCCCTCGAATTATGGAGCAAAACCTTGCCATCTTTAATAGACAATTGTATATCCCATTCAAAAACCAGCAATGTGTGTTCTACTGAGCCCTGTAGAAGAGCAACTGATTATGGGACATTAAGTAACCATGCCACCAAGTCATAGACGGAAGTGGTATATCCAGCATCAAGTTTGAACACAGCATAAGAGCATAAGTAAGCTACATGAGAGGGTGACTCACACTCCCATATCATCCATCACTTTTGCGCCAGTACTTCTCCCTCAGTTCACATCTGTGGCCACCGGGGAATCCTTTATGGCCAGCTGATGAAGAAGGGAATGGCTGAACTTGGGTCACAGATGAGTCAGATCAGTATGTGGGTGCAAACCGAAAATGGACTATGGCTCACCATAGCCTCACTCAGTGAGGAGTCGTGGGGAGGTGGTAGTCCTGAAAGGTAACAGTGAATGGAAATCCTTCAAGGTGCAGAGCTTTAGATAGTGCACCTGGCCATCCACTTTGTATGCAAAGAAAAATAATGTAAGATTAAAATATATGTAGACTTATAGGCAGGGGGGATTGGCTTGATTTGTTGGTAAAGTTTCTAGAAGAAAGACTGGAAGATTAGCAACAAAGTGATCTAAAAAATGTAGGTGGATGAATCTATGGGACTTTGCATGGTAGGTGAAGATCTTACTGCTTGCTAACACCCATCAAAGGTCATCCACCATGAGCCACTAAACAATGGTTCAGAATCCCAAATCCTTGAATCTGGTTGGCTCGACTTGAGTAAAACAATGCCCTCTCCTTTGCCAACCTGATTCACAACCCAAATAAGACCGCAACCAATGGAGCACAGGTAACTGTCCAAAGCTGAAATTGGGGCTGTCACAAAAAGAAGAGAGCAGGATGTTAGACAGTGAAAGACTACATGTGCCCAAAACACCCCTAATCTCCCCCCACTTGACACAATTCATTTTAACCACCAAGATTCCAGGTGCTGCGTATGAATAAAAGTTGGCAGAACTATAAATTAAAACTGGTGATAAACAGTACTGAAATCAACTGAAGGCAACTCATTTTGAAAAGACATTGGGCTTTTGAGGTCAGAAGACCTGAGTTCATTCCAGCACTACTACTAATTGTGACCTGTTTGTTCACCTAAGCAATGATCTAATCAGCAGGTCATTATAAGCATCTGAATAGACAATATACTTGAAGGCATGTCAAAGGCTGTGAAACATGCAAACTTGAGGGACTACTAATGGTCTGCTTGAGTTTTTATAATTTTACAGATTGCATCATATCAACTACTTAACCTGAGATTGCATTTGGCCAGAGGCAGCGCAGCTCTGACCTTAGCAGGCAGACCGGCTGCAGTAAAGTAAGAGGAAGGAGGGAGAGCCCTGCAGATAATGCAGTGGGCAGTCTTATTTCAGTCTATTTTGCAATGCAATGATCTTGAGGAAATATTAGGATGCAGTTCATAGAGAGTTCTTACTAACTCAGAAAAATCAACTCCAGTGAGAGCCAAGAAATAGAAAACTGCCAGGGTGTAGGAAATAGCCATTTGGAAGAATGCATCAGATATTCAATATTCAACACAGAATTGAGTGGTAATGTAGCATAGTCATTCAGAACAGGAGCTTTGAGTCATGAAGACCTGAGTTTGAACTCTAGCTGCATCCCTTGCCTCATCTATGTAAGTACAATAATACTATAATCCACTCGACAAATATTTATTGAGGACTTATTATGTACCAGGTATTATTTTATGCACTGATGATAGAATAGTGAACAATACAGACTAAAAACCCTGCCCTCATGGGCTTATATTCCAGTTGGAGAAGAAAGTAAACAAACAAACAAATAAACAAACAAAAAGTAAAATATATGATGTATTAGATAGGGATAAATGCTAGGGAGAAAAATAAAGCAGAGAAGGAAGCCAGTGGGGTGATTGGGGAAGAGTTACTATAAATTATAGGGTTATTAGGAAAGCCTCACTGTGATGGTGATATCTGAAGCAAGATTGAAAAAAGGGAAGGACTAAGGTCTGCAGATGTCTGGGGGAAGACTATTCCAGGCAGAGGGAACAGCAAGTGGAAAAGCCTGGGGTTGCAAGCCCAGATGAAAAGTGCAAGGAACAACAAGGCAGCCAGGATGGCAGGAGGTCATGTAGACCGAGAGAAGATGGAGAGCATGGCAAAGTATTGGAGATGCGGCAGATCACAGGGCCTGGTAGGCCCAGTACTTTGGCTTTTACTCTGAGTGAAAATAATCTAATTTACATTTTAAAAGTCTCATCTGAGCTGCTGTGTTGTGGGCAAGGGAAGAAGAGGGAAATCAGTTAGGAGGCTATAACAAAAATCCAAATGAGACTTCTAGTTTTGGGTCCAACAGATAAGGAGCTTGGGAGTTGTCACTGTGTCCTTACAACAGGTAAAAAGCTTTAGCAAACTTAAAAAACAACAACCCTTCTTAGATGTGTCAGACAAGTGCAGTCTCAGGGCAAACCACTGTTGCCAAAATTTGGAGACACAGACAGGCAAATACACAGAATCACAACTTGCCAGAGCAGAAACCACCAACAGAAAGCTTGTGGGAAGCAGTACTGGGGTAGGAAAACCTCCACTGTAATTAATGAACTGCGGGAGCCTTAGTGCAAGCACGTCTGAGAGTTTCATAACTCCAGGAGGACCCAGTCACTAAGGGCACCCACACTTTTGTGAGTTTTACTTCCTAGAACTCAACCACGTTCTCATAGTGAATACTGGAGAAAAACTGCCTCCTAGTTCCAGCCTGGATAAAGAAAGAGGAATCATTTTAAAATGAGCCATTGTATTCTGTTTTTCTTAAGAAGATTCACCCTCAAGAGAAACAATATTCCCAGAGTCTAACCTATTGGGGGTTTTTCCAGAGCCTAACCAACATGGAGATGAAGAAACGGTATTGAACAAAACCCAACATTTATTCATGATAAAAATAAACTCTTGGCAAAGTAGGAATAGAGGGAAATTTCCTCAAATTGATAAAGAATATTTGCTGAAAACCTACAGGTAATACCATATTTAATGTAAAAAAACTGGAAACTTTCCCTTAAGATCAGGAAAGAGGCAAGGATGCCCCCTCTTTCTATTCCTTTTCAATATCATACTGAATGTCCTAGCTAATGCAATAAGACAAGAAAAGGAAATAAAAGATATACAGATCAGGGAGTTCCCTGATGGTGTAGTGGCTTAAGGCTTCAGCACTGGCGCTGTCAGCGCTGCGGCCAGGGAGCTACCCACATTACCATAAAGCAAAAAAAAAAAAAGATATATAGATCAAAGGGAAGAAATAAAACTCTCTTTGTTCATATATGACATGTTTGTCTATATAGAAAATCTGGAAGATTCAACAACAACAACAAATCCTGAAACTAATAAGCAATTATAGCAAGTTTGCAGGATACAAAGTTAATACACAAAAGGTAATCACTTTCCTATATACTAACAATGAACAAGTAAAATTTGAATTTTTTTTTTTTTTTTTTTTTTTTTTTTTTTTGTACGTGGGTATTTCCCTGGCTGGGAATCAAACTCAGGCCACAGCATTGACAGCACCAATGCCACTACACCACCAGGGAACTCCCAAAATTTGAAATTTACTTATTTATTTAGAATTTGAAATTTAAAACATAATACCATATATATTAACCCCCTCCAAAAATGAAATACTTATATACATATTTAACACAACAGGATTTATATGAGGTAAATATATGAGGAACAAAATAGAGAGCCAAGAAATAGACCCATGTAAATATAGTCAGCTCATCTTTGACAAAGAAGCAAAATCAGTACAATGGAGAAAAGATAGTCTTTTCAACAAATGGTGCTAGAACAACTGGACATCTACATACAAAAAAAAAAAAAAAGAATCTAGACACAGACCTTACAACCTTCACAAAAGTTAATTCAAAATGGACACATGAAAAAAATAGAGCATAGACCTAAATGTAAAATTCTAAACTATAAAACTCCTAGAGGATAACATAGGAGAAGATCTAGATAATCTTGGGTTTGGCAATGACTTTTTATATAGAAAAGCATTATCTATAAAAGAAATAATTGATAAGCTGGATTTCATTAAAATTAGAAACTTCTGCTCTGTGAAAGACACTGTAAAGGTAATGTGAAGAGAAGCCACAGACTGGGAGATAATATTTGCAAAACATGTATCTCATAAAGAATGTCATTTAAAATATACAAAGCACTCTTAAAATTCAACAATAAAAAAATGAACAACCTGATTTTAAAAATGGGCCAAACACTTCAACAAGTATCACCACAAAGATGACAACAAGCACATGAAAAGATGTTCCCTATCATGCTGTTAGGGAAATGCAAATGAAAACAATGAGATACCACCACACAGCTATTAGAATGACCAAAATCCAGAATACTGACAACACCAAATGCTGCTGAGGGTGTGGAGAAACAGGAATGCTGCTCATCCATTGCTGGTGGAATGCAAAATGATACAGCCACTTTAGAAGATAGTTTGGCGGTTTCTTATAAAACTAAACATGCTCTTACAATATGATCCAACAATCACTCTCGTTGGTATTTACCCAAAGGAGTTGAAAACTTATGTCCACACAAAACCCTACACACAGATGTTTGGAGCAGCTTTATTCATAATTGCCAAAACTTGGATGCAATCAACTTGTTCCTCTGTAGGTGAGAGGATAAATAAACTGAAACATCCAGACAATGGAATATTATTATTTAGCACTAAAAAGAAATTACTATCAAGCCATGAAAAGACATGGAGGAACTTTAAATGCGTATGACTAAGTGAAAGAAGCCAATTTGAAAAGGCTACATACGGTGTGATTCCAACTATATGACATTCTGGAAACAGCAAAATTATGGAGACAGTAAAAATATCAGTGGTTGCCAGAAGTTGTGGGGAGGAAGAAATGAATAGACAAAATTCATCATAGAGCACAGAGAATTTTTAGGGCAGTGAAACTATTCTGTATGATACTCTGATGGGATACACATTACACATTTGTCAAAAACCATAAAATATACACCACCAAGAGTTGATCCTAATGAAAACTATGGATTTGGGGTGATAATGATATGTCAGTGTAGGTTCATTGTAACAAATGGACCATTTTGGTGAGAGATGTTGACAATGGGGGAGGCTAGGAGAAGGCAGGAGGTATACATGGTACACTCTGAACTATCCACCCAATTTTGCTTCAAACCTAAAACTGCTCTAAAAAATAAAGTCTATTCTTGAAAAATCCAGGTGAGAGATGATGGTGGCTTGGGCAAGAGTCATGGCTATGGAGGTGGGAAGAAGTGATTGGATTCTGGATATATTTTGAAAGAAGAACTAACAGAATTGCCAGTGGACTGAATGTGGAGTATGAGAGCGAGAGAAGGTTCAGCCTGTAGCCTAGACAAGATGGCACACGACAGAGACTTCACAGAACAATAAGCACATATTAGATATTCAGCAAACACCAAAATCTCACAAAATTTCAGGAGCAATGATGGTCTTTGGCAAGGTAATATCTTAATTAGTCGTGGGGGTGGGTGTTGGTCAAAACAAAAGAAGGTAAGTTCTAGTGAACTCCAAGTCCTCTTTTATATACATATTTTCTTATGGTCAGCGGCTCAGTTTTGGAAAGAGGAGATAAATGCAGTAGGAACAGAGAAAAACAAGAATGATTTGTCCTAGGACCAATGCATAATAATAACTCCACAGGTAACAACTGGTCCTCACAGTAGCAATATTAGCTAAGCTGGTGGAATGTTCTATTTTTTTTGAAGCCCTGTGCTAGGTCAGCCTCTTCATTATACTGATAGCACTTTCAGCATAAGGTAAATGAGGAGATTTGAGTTAAAGTATGAAGAAAAGCAAAAGTCTCAATTCCCAAAAGATACAATTGTACTTTAGTTGGAACATTCCTATCTTTTTTTTTTTTTTTTTTTTTTTTTGCTTTTTGGTACGTGGGTAGCTCCCAGGCTGGGAATCGAACCCAGGCCGCAGCGATGACAGCGCCACCGCTGAAGCCTTAAGCCACTACACCATCAGGGAACTCCCCCTATCATTTTTGATACCATACTACGCATTGGGCACATACATTCTCTAGGGCTGAAAGCAGCCCAACAAGGTAGATATTAGTGTGTCCATTTTACAGATGGGAAAAGTAAGGCTCATACAAGGATATTGCTAGCTAAGGAGTCACGAACCTGCATTCAAACCCAAGCCTGTATGTCTCTAAAACTCATGCACATACCATACTGCCTCATCTTTGTTTTGTTAACAACAAGGAACCTTCATTGAGCACTTACCTCATGCCACACCCTAGTGTTTTATGAACTAGTATCATCTCCATTTTACAGATGAGGACATTAAGGCTTAGAGAAATTAAGAAACTCAGTGTAGACCCTCAGTTGGTTAGTTGAGACCTGTGGAGTATGGTTCTAGGTTACAGGGTCCATACTCGTATGTTATGAAATAAAATAATAAATTTTTAAAAAGTTTTTTTAATATAATAGTAATACATGGTAACAATTTTAGACAATACAAAAAGACAAAATCATTTATAATCCTACCATTCTGAGATAACCATGATTATCATTTGGAGGGGATAACCTTTTAATCTTTTTCCCGTGCGCACACACACACACACACACACACTCTCACATTTTTTACAAAAATGAGATCATACTGTGTTTGTTTATAACCTATCCTTCACTCTCTCACTTAACAATATATTGTCAACATCTTTTGGCTTTAAATATTTTCTGCAATGATGATTTTCTACTGTCTTGAATCATGTACCTATTTGAGAATCCATAAGAATCTTCCCTCCCATCCAAAATGTACACACACGCACACACACACACACACACACACACACACACAATTTTGCGTGTAAATTCAGACAGTCCCTGGACCATGGATCCTAACTGAGAGCCTCAGTTCTACGATATCACTTCTAATGTCTGAGTAATATTCCACTGCAGAACAATGCCCTGTAAGTTATTGAACCAACCTAAATCAGTCCCCTATGGTTGGACATTAAGATTATTTCCAATTTTCGACTATGATAAACAACGTTTGTATGACTATTCTTATGGATAAATCTTTGAGGATAGCCCTATTTATCTCCTTGGGATCATTTCAAGAGCACAATCATTTTTAAGGCTTTCGATAATATTTCCAAATTGCCCTCTAGAAAGGTTGGTATCTATTTACACTCCCACCAGTAGAGTCTAAGAGGGCCCATTTCCCCCATATCATTGCTCACGTCTGGCTTTATAAAATACTCTATTTTGTACCTTTATAACCCTGGCTCAGAATTTTCCTTTCTGTTTTTGCTGTCTTGAAGGCAGCAATTTCTGACTCAAGGAACTGGAAATGGCCGTCTTCAGGGAAGACCCCACCACATTGGAAATTGCTGTCTTTCCCCACTTCAACCAAGCCCCAAAGGCTGTGGTTTCCTAGATTTAGCAGAAGACCCTTCTTTGCAAATCTCTCTGCCCTTGTCTTTGGTAAGAAAAGTGTCACTGGGTGGGAAGAAACAACCAGGCTAACCACTTTCTTAAAATCTTGGTTGATTTTTAAACATGTATATTATGAAATGTTTGTCCCCAAAGGAACTGAGAGGGTTCCTTTTAGTAGATCTTAAAATTCATAGACAAGTAATTCTGTAATGTGACTGCTCCCACTTTAGATAGCCAAATCTGGCTCCTGATATATAAAATATACTGGGGGAAAAAAGCCCTTAAGTTTGGCTCGAGAACTCCACAAGAGTGGTTGTAAGGATGAATTTCTTGCATATAGTAGGCACTCAATAAATGTTTGTAGAATTGCACTGGAAGATTTGGACACGCACTCCGGAGTAATAGGGGATTTCGTGTACGTGTTTAACCGCTAAAGCTTTCATTAATTGTGGCAGTGTTAAATACAGTCAGTACTAATGAGTGGGAGTGGTGACCTGAATACACCAAAACAGAGGGAAATCCCAGATCAACTCCATTTAGTCTTGAAATGCAGTCCATGGGTTTGGTTTGGTTTTTCTGTAACAAATGTACCTTTCCAATCCTGTCCGGCTTAGGCAAATACTACAATGAGCTTATCCTCCATGAGCCCACAGAGAGGACCTGCTGGGCAAGGCAGTCATTGGGCTTGACTTCAAAGTCACCAAAAAAATTTTAATATGAACATATTAAATAATATAAAGGAATTATTATTAATGTATTAACTATGGTATCGATATTATTATTATTATTTTTTTTTTTTTTTTGCTTTTCGGTATGTGGGTAGTTCCCTGACTGGGAATCGAACCCAGGCCTCAGCATTGACAGCGCCAGCGCCAAAGCTTTAAGCTACTACACCATCAGGGAACTCCCATCGATATTATTTTAGCTATGTGGGGATATGTTCCTTTTTAAAAAAATACACACTGGAATTAATGAACAAATTAAACATTACCAAAAACCATCTGCAAAAGGGATAATAAAGATTTGGCTTTATCATAGCAATAAGTACTGTTTACTGGAAGCTTCTTGTGCAAACTGGTTTAGATGTAGTCATTAAAATCTTTACAACCAACGTCGGCAGGGCCGGTATCATGATCCCCACTTTACAGATGAATACACTGAGACTCAGAGGCCGTAGCAACTATCCAATGTTTCTGCCCCAATTCTGCTTCAGGGTACTCCGCTCCTTCATTGGATACTGTCATGATGAAACTAATAGCCAAAACACCCTGTCCTCCTGCCCACAAGGTGGTGTGGGGCCCAGGCCTCTGCTGTAACCCTCTGCCTGCATGGAATAATACTCAGACCAGCAATGGTGGGCGCTCTGAGGAGCTCAGCCCCCAGCCCTTTCTGAGGTCGGGAGCTGTGGCTTTCCTGTCCATTCTGTGAACTGCCCCTGCTCAAGGCAGCTACAGTTGGTTTTTACTGCACACAACCAAAGACTGCTAACCGACAGAGAAATGTCACCTGACTCACCCCACACCGCCACGCTAGTAAATGGCAGAGTGAGGATTTGAACCCAGGGCTGTCTGAGGTCAAAGCCCCATGCCGCTTCTCAATAGACATGCCTAAGGGGTCAAGTTCAGGCTACTTCAAGTCCTGACTTTCACTATCCTTGCCATCTGCTTCTTCCCTATAAAATTCTTGCGCACTTCCATGTCTCTCCACCTGCAGGAGTGTAACAAAACCTCACTGCACTGATAGAACTACCCCTCCACACTGGGTACCTGGCGTTTAATTCAGTGATCGCTTTAGTCCGTATTCCCCTCAACTAACAAGCTATTACTGCTACTCACCCCATCTCTTTGTTAATGGAACAACACTGAACGGGAGGCATGGTTCAACCTTCTGCCTCAAAGAAATGCTGCCCTAAAATCAATAGAACTCAGTCATGTGACAGGAGTCACTTTTGCCATCACAAGTCTACTGATTAGTCAGCCTCACAGAGCACTGGGTGCTAGTCTAAAATCAGAATCTGTGAGTCCTGAAAAGACAGACTGGAAGAGAGAGCCTCAGAGCCCTGAGGGTGGTGAGAAGACCACAGGTTCCACAGTTAGAGGGACACATCTCGTACCAGGTGGGTGACCTTGGATAATCATTTACCTTCCCCGAGCCTCAGTTTCCTCATCTGTAAAATGGGGATAATGATCATGGTGCCAGTCTCACAGGTTCTTGAGATGCTTGGATCAGATGACAAAGGTAGAGTGCCTGATGCACTGGAGGAGCCAACAAAGCCCGTGCTTCACTTCCTGAAGAATTTAGGACAGTTGATCGCTTATTCCTATTTTTAAAGATCTCCAAGGAAGGAGAAACCATAGCATCCCGTGGTAGCTAGTGCCTGTGTTTCACAACCCACTTAGATGATGTGTGAATATAGCACAGAGGCCCACATCCAAGGAGGCTGGCGGAGGCTGGGAGGCCTGCCAAGCAGCTTGCTGGACTGCTACCCAGGCGATCCCTCCCCCACACCGTTGCCTCCTAAATGCATATGTAGATTAGCTTAGCCGTCCTGCTCAGGACAGCCTCCTCTCGGAAACCCTTTCCTCTAATCCCCCCCACCCCCCAGCCCTTCTCACCACTATAACACCTGTTGGCTGAAACACTTTTCAAGCATTGGTCAAAAGCAAGCTGGTACTATAACTTTAATTACCTAATTTAGGTCATTCAATACATATATATTGGATGCCTTCTGCATTGCCAGACAGTGTCCAAGGCACTGGGCATAGGACAATGAATAAAACAGAGGAGGTCCCTGTCCTCATGAAGCTCACATTCGAGCACAGAGAAGGGAGACAGAAAATAAGTACACATATGTCAGCTGATTAAAACTACAGTGAAGGAAATTAGATCAGGACAGGGCAGATGGCTGTTCTACAGAGGAAGAATGGCAAGGCCAGGCTTCTGCCCACCTTGCACCAGCTCCCTGACATTCCCTGTTGCCCTCATGTGGGCTTTCTCTCAGCTTGTCAAGGTCCACACTCCTTCCTGCCCCAGGACCTTTGCATGTACCTTTTGCTGAAAGACTTATCCTTCCTTGCCTCACCATGCTAACCCCTTTGTTTTGATGATGTAACATTTGAGCAGAGACTGGAAGGAAGTGAGGGGACTACTGACATGTGCTTGGCTTTTCTAGGAAACTCTAAGCTCCTGGAGGGTAAGAGGAGGCAGTGGAGAGTAGTAGTTAGAGATGCAAGCTCTGGAGTCAGGATGATCTGGGTCAAATCTCTGCCCTACCACACCCTAGTTGTATGAGTATGACAAATTCCTCCTTTCTCCAAGTCTCAGTCTCTTCTTCCGGAAAACAGAGGAAGAACAGCATGTATCTCCTAGGAATGTTATGAAGGTTTAATGAAATCATGAATGTACAGTGTTGGGCACCGAAGGTAGATTTAACCTCAAGCTAATGAAACTGTAAGACCCCCTACACACACATACACTTACACACTTGCATGAGCCCCTTCTAATGCCCTCAGAGGGGCCCTAGCAATGAGTACGTGGGTACATGTTTCTGTAAAATACGTCAACAGGAATCAGTGAGGACTACTGTCTCTTTCCACTTTGACTCCCTCCTGTCATACTCCTCCTCATGTCAAATGACTCCAGAGAGGACACAAGCCTTTTATATTCATAAGCCTGTAATCTTTTTAAATAGCGTCCCTCCAAATTGGATAAGCTACAGGCCTCATCAAACTTGAACCCCCTCCTTCCTGGTACATGGTGGCAACCACTGTGATTGTAACTGAGCACCTTTGCATCTCTCCCAGCGTCCAGTCGAGTGACCATCTGAGTGACTGGCACAGAGCAGGTGTTCAGTGGTTATATTATGATTACAGGAATGCTAGAGATCTACAGCCCCAGAGAGCAAGGGGTGTTAAAATGTCAACCACCCCCCACTTCTGTCCCCCCACCGCACACACACAAAATTGTTAAAGGACTATCAGCAAACTGAGAGATTTCCAGAAGCAACCCTACATGAGGAGAAAGGGAAGAGCATGCAATTTCCAGGAAGGCCCCTCACCTGTCCTCTTGGGGTAGAGTGGTCAAGTTCACCATCTGAGGATCTCCAGGGTTCTGAGGGCTGTGGGCAGGTACTGGGGTAGCCCCCGCCTCCACCTCTGCTCCCATTCCTGCAAGAGGCGGCTCTGGGGACCAGGATGACACACCACCCAAGGGATCCCCAACTGGAAGCCGTGTTCTCAGACCTCAGGACACTTTGGCCCTGACTGAGTCATCGCCCAGAGCCGCCCCGAGATCTGGCTGCTCTGGCATTTCAGCTGCAGAGCTCTCGAAATCTACACCCAGCATGGAAATGAGCTGGGAACAGCTCATCCCATCTTCCAAAGGAAAACCTTCTCCCTACTTGAAAGCAGTTATAAAATCACATCTCAGTCTTTTATTTCCCTGGCAAATGATGCCAATTACTAACACCAAAGGGAAGGAACGTGACTCATTGATGTTCCCAGTTCTGACGGCTGATTGCCATAAATTCCCTGGTCCCTAGAGTTCACTCCGCCTTCTCTGACGGTTCTCTACAGTCATCACCCAGAAAGTCACCCTCTCTTCTTGCTGTCCTCCAGGAGACTGCCAGGAGGACTTGCCAAGGCCCACCGGTCCATCTGCAAGGTCACACAAAGTCCCTAGGCTCACCTTCCGGCCGGACTCAGGAAAGAACTTGATTTTAGTGTCCTCGTGTGTACTCCTACGTCTCTAGGCACATTTATATTTATTCAACAGAGAATCTTGGTCCCCCCTCGTCTGTCCCTTCTTACCCACGATCCTCTCCTGCCTTCCCCAGGGTTGTGTCTCCCATTCACAGGCTCGGTGGAGTGTTTTGCTCTTTTGTTACCATTCAAAGTACACAATAGCAACAGGCAGAAGCCTATGAGCCTGGAGCATCTCACAGAAGGGACAGTCCACGCAGAGCTGGCCCTGTGAGCCCTTGGCCCCAGGCTTCCCTCTGCCTTCCTGCCTTACCCCAAAATAAGATTAAGACTCTGAACTCACAGAAGCACTCCCCTTTTTTTTGAGGGGAGGAGGGAGAATCGCTTCGGATGACTTCTAAATCATCGTCATACCATATTGCATGTGCAGCCCAACAATGTTAGGACACATATCATTTGAAAATGCGTTTGTGTCTTAGTGAAGATGGGGGGTTACCTTACTGTAATATAATGTTTCCCCTAACTTTCTGGAACAGTCTCCATGGCTAGGCATATTTCTTTTTAATTGGGGTTGTTGGTTAAATGTGTAATTAAACGTGATTGAAATGTACAGCTTTGTATATATTAAAGGAAAAAACGTCCTTTGTCAGCCCACGTGTTCTGATTTGGGATGCAGAAAACATGATCCTGGTTACAGGAGGACACCGTATCCGTGAGTCCAGCAGCTTTTGTTGATGGATTCAAGAAGCTGAGACTGGGCTGGAGGATGTGAAAACACTTGGAAAAGACCTTTCACTATACAGATGCAAGCATTTAGCATCATCATCATATCATCATTATTAGCAATAATAAGTGGATCAGGGGGAGCTTTTCAAATGCAAATCTAATCACATTGTGCCTTTCGTCCAAGGCCTCCTACTGCTCCTAGGACAGAAGCCAGCACTGTGCCACAGTCCTCGGGCCCCGCGTGGCCGGGCTCCTGCCCGCCTTGCACTGGCTCCCCCTCGCTCCCCGTGCACCCACGGGCCTTCTCTCAGCTTGTCCAACGTGCCATACTCCTTCCAGCCCCAGGACCGTTGCAC
Source organism: Lyroderma lyra (assembly GCA_004026885.1). Classification (NCBI taxonomy): domain Eukaryota; kingdom Metazoa; phylum Chordata; class Mammalia; order Chiroptera; family Megadermatidae; genus Lyroderma; species Lyroderma lyra. The sequence continues at coordinate 144,350 of PVJL010000330.1, read as the reverse complement.
ACTCCTTTTATCTGGAACATGTGTCCCTCCCTGCCTCACCCGGGTAACCCCGCTTTTGTTCGGATATCAGTGTAACCACACTTCCTCTGTGAAGCTTTCTCCACCTTTCCCGACTCAGTAAACCCTTTCCTTCTACATTTGCATAAGTCGTGTACAGTCATCTATCTGTTCATTAATTTATACTCATTCAGTGTCTACCATGTGTCAGACAGCATTCTGGGGGAGCTGGGAATATAGTGGCAAATCCAAGCCCCCAAAAACTTCCATTCTAAGAGAAGAGGAGACAATAACCAAATAAACACGGATCTGTATAATCAAATGTCAGGCAGTGATAAGTACTGTGGAGGAAAATGAAGCTGGCTAAGGAGTAACGTAGTGGCGGGGATAGGGGTGACTAGTTTAGGTAAGGGCAGCGAGAAAGCCTTTCTGAACAGATGACATTAAGCAGAGACCTCAGTGAAATGAGGAAGCAAACCATGCAAAGGTATGTGGAAAGATGACCGAGGACAGAAGGAACAGCAAAGGCCCTGGGGCAGGAATGCAGTCTGTACGTCCAGAAGCACAGCAGAAGGCCAGTGCGGCTAGAGTTGAAAGAGCAGCTTGGGAATGCACTAAATGAATCTGGGGGACACGTAGACAACTTTTCTGAGGAATTCTGCTACAACCAGGAGTGGAGACATTGGGCAGGAGCCAGGGGCACACATGAGCTCTATGGAGAGTGTTTCTGCTTTGTTTTTTATTTTAAGATGGGAAGCACCACAGCACATTTGTATGCGGAAAGGAATGCTCTAGTAGGGAGTGAGACATCGGTGATTCATGAGAGAGGAGATCATTGCAGTCAAAGTCCTTGAGTAGGTGAGGGAGAATGAGATCCAGGGCCCAAGCGGAGGGCCTGGCATTACACAGCCACGGGGACAGTTTGTAATGTGCAACAGGAAGGAGGGCAGAGCATACGTGTATCAATGCTGCAGGTTGGCAAGTTCAATGGTGGGTAAATGAGCGTTCTGATGGCCTCTATTTTCTCAGTGAATAGGAAAATGAGATCATCAGCAGAGAACCGGGCACGTTCAGGAGGTCACTGGAGAAAAAAGGAGAAGGTACAAACAGCCATCTTGGAGAGGAGCAGAGTGACCCGGGACTGTAGCAGGATTGTTGGACAGGGCTCAGGCAGTGCGCCTATCTGTGGACTTCCATGTAAAACAAGGACAGTCCAGGCAGTTGTGGGTGTTTCCTCCAGCCATGTTGCTGTGCCCAGACAGAGATGCTAAGGAGGTGCTCCACTGGGTTTAACTAGGGTGGCTACAACAGAGCAAGGGAGTTACAGCGCAATTATAGTACTAGGCCACAGAATCCTTGATGAGGAGGAAAATCAGGGTCTGGGTCAGGGCTGATGAAAGACAGTGAAAATGGTTCACTGAAGATCTCAATGGGATCAAAGAGTTTTTGGAACGGGGGTCCTAAGATAACTGAGCTGGGAAGATACATGTTGGCGGTCTGTCTGCGATGGTGAGAATGGAAACTTCAGAGGTGCAGAGTTATGACAAGGTCTATGTGTGACGCTCTGACTGCGGTGGAATGGAGGAAGGGGAGTCATGGCATTGAGGCATCAAGAAAGGAGAATCAAGGTGATGAATGGTCACCTATGAGGATCTTAAAGTCACCACGGGCAATGGCAGGATAGAGGTAGAGAGAAAGTCAAGAAACCTGGTGGCTGAATTGTCAATAAACCCATGAGCAGCAGGTAGATAGGCAGCACCATAGATGGTTTGATGACACGTGCTCACATTTTCCATGTTTATATGATTTGACCAATGCCTATTTTACCCACTACACTGCATACACTTACGAGGGTGGGGGCCATGTGTGCATTCCCTGCATTCTCTGCAGCCTCTAGCTCAATGCCTAGCACATAATAGGTAAAACTTCTTAAACAAATGAATGCATGAATAAATACTATTCTCCAGAATTGGAGAAAAAGAGAAGGTGGGAGGCATTGACCCAATAATTCGCCTAATTATCAGAAATTTCAGGCAGCGGTCATTCAGCTAACAATCATGTCATACCTAAGTGTCAGGGACTGCGCTACATGCTTCAGAGATGAATAAAGACATGGCTGTGGAAATTCTCAAAGTACATCCCCTCATGATTAACTAACTTGAATACAACGTGAACAGAGCAATGATAGGTAGATGTGTGAGCAAGAGCCTCTGAGAGCACGGAAGCTGACTGCCTGGGGCAGAGAGGAAGGCTGTGGGTCCAGGCAGTACACGGAGGAGGACCATCAGCTACCGTGACAAGTGGAAGGCAGGCGAAGGACCGGCCTGTTAAAGGTATCATGGACGGGAAAAGCTGTGCAACTTCAGAAGTCTGATGAGGCCAGATATGAAGCTAAAAATGTCATCTTGCCCTTAGATTTATGGTCAATTGGTTTGCTATGATTCAATGGAGAAAGAACAGTCTTTTTAACAAATGATAGTAGGACATCTGGATATACACATGGAAAAGAATGAAGTGGGACTCCTCCCGCACACGGGATACAAAAAGTTAATTCAAACTGGATCAAAGATCTAAATATAAGTGTTAAAACTACAAAACTCTTACAAGAAAATCTTCATGACCATGGATTAGGCAATGGTTGATTAGCTATGATACCAAAAGCACAAATAATAAAAGGAAAAAACAGATAAATTGGACTTCATCAAATTGAAACTTTTGTGTCCTTTTTTTTTTTTTTTTGCCTTTTTTTTTTGTATGTGGGTAGCTCTCTAGATGGGAGTCGAACCCAGGCTGCAGCACTGATAGCACCGGAGCCTTAAGCCACTACACCATCAGGGAACTCCCAACTTTTGTGTCTTAAAGGAGACCATCAAGAAAGTAAGAAGACAACCCAAAGACTGGGAGAAAATATTTGCAAATTATATAGCTGAATGATATGATGAACTCAATGAACTCAACAATGAAAAGACAAATAACCTAATTTTTAAAATAGGCAAAAGATTTAAACAGATATTTTTCCAAAAAAAAAGAAAAGATATACTAATAGACAATAAGCACAGGAAAAGATGCCAGACATCATTAGTCATTAGGGAAATGCAATCAAAATGCAATGCAAATGAGATACCACTTCACAGCAACCAGGATGCTCTAATCAGAAAGAGAGACATTAACAAGTGTTGGTGAGGATGTGGAAAAATTGGACCCATCATGCATTGCTGGCAGGAATGTAAAATAGTGTAAGTGCTTTGGAAAATAGTCCTCAAAAAGTTAAATGTAGAGTTCCCATATGACTTAGTAATTCCATTCTTTATACACACACACACACACATACACACACACATATCTCCAAGAGAACTGAAAATATCTGACCACCAAAAACTTAGACATAAATGTTCATAGCAGCATGAATCACAATAGACAAAAAGTGAGAACAACCCAAATGTCTGTCATTTACATAAACAAAATATGGTATATCTGCTCAATGAAATATTATTCAGTAACAAAAAAGGAATGCAGTGCTGATAGAAACTATAACATGGGTAACCCTCAAAACATTATGGTAAGTGAAAGAACCAGACACAAAAGGCCACAAACTGCATGATTCTACTTGTATGAAATGTTGAAAACAGGCAAATTCACAGAAACTGAAAGTAGATTAGTGACTGAAAGAGGCTTGAGAAAGGGGACATAGGAGTGACTGCTAATTGGTACAGGGTTTCTTTTGGGGGTGATGAAATGTTTTGGAATTAGATAGTGGTGAGGGATGTACACCTCTGTGAATGTACTAAAAACCACTGAGTTGTACAAATTAAATGGGTACGTTTTATGGTGTGTGAATTACAGCTCCATTTTTTAAATGTCATCTGGGGCCCCTGGGGCATGTAGTTCTGCAGGTAACACAGAGTTTTTTAGTGCTGTGTGTGCGTGTGCATGCGTGTGTGTTTGTGTGTGTGCATGTATGTGCGTGCATGTGTGCGTGTGTGTGCATACGTGTGTGTGCGCATGTGTGTACGTGCATGTGTGTGCGTGCGTGTGCGCGCGCGCGTGTGTGTGCGTGTGTGTGTGTGTGTGCGTGTGCGCGTGTACGTCCATGTGTGCGCGTGTGTACATGCGTGTGCATGTGTGTGCATGTGTGTGTGTGTACGCATGCTTGTAAGTGCACTCGCATGCATGTGCTCTTCAGGAAGGTGAAATCAACACAACATCCCCCATGGTGCTGTCACCTAGAAGCAATCAATATGAACAGTTTGTTTTATTTCCTTACACTCTTGTTTGTACTGAGATAATGTTTATGTACAATTCGGTATGCTGCTTTTTTTTTCTTCAGTTACCATAAACTTATTCTCACTTTATTTTAAAATAAATTTATCTAATTATAATAGTTATTTATGGTAGAAACTTTGGAAAATATAGAAAATTATAAAGAAGAAAATTAAAATCATCCATAACCCCACCAGTTAGAAGTAATCACTACCGACATTTTTTCCTGTGAGTATCTGTCATTTTTGATGGCAGTATAATAGGCCATCCAGTATCATAGATTACTTCTATTGTAATATAGTTAGGTTATTTCCCATTTTTCTCTATTAAATAATGATGTAATAAATATTTTTTGTGTGAAGCTTTTTCATATATTACATTATTTCCTTAGCTTCTCAGAAATAGAATTACTGGGTCTAAGACTGAATATATATGTAAGCTACCATGATGTATCCTTAGACTGCATTCTAAAGTGGTTCTTTTAGCAGTAAATGAGTGTTCTTGTTTCACAGGATGCTCATCAGCACTGACAATCATACCTTTAAAAATTCTTCTCGTGGTTTTAATTTTCATTCTAATAGAGATTTCATAAGAAAGAGAGTTGCATCCTCAGGTTTACGTTTTAGGTGAGAGAGAGGCTGGACTGAAGGGAAGTGAGACAGTGCTAGGATGGAAACCAATTAGGAAAGTGCTGCACTAGTTCAGGAAAGAAATGACACAGCGAGGCAGTGAGGATTTAAGATTAGAAAGACATTTCTAAGAAAGGATGGGATGGATTTGTGACTGATCCCAAACTGCCAGGAAGGAAGGGAGAGGTGTCACGCTTGATGGCGAAGTGTCTAGCTTCGGAGGTGGATTGGAGGGTGACAGCACTGGCTGAGAGAGGGAAGAGGGAAGGACGAGCAAGTTTAGAAGGAAAACAAAGCTTCCTTTTTTTTCTTTTTAATAGGAGAAAAACCAACAGAAGTTTAAAAACGTGTATGCCTCCTGTATCCATGGGAGAGACCCAGGAAAACTGAGTAACTCCAAGCTTCCTGTTTGCAACACGTTACTTGTGGGTACTTTTCAGAGTTCCAGGTGGAGATGCCGACGTATCCATTGACAACTTGAGTCTGAAGCTTGGAAGAGAGGATGGCACTGGGGATGAAAGTTTGGGAATTGTCTGGATGCACATGTAATGAAGGAGACCACCGCAGGGTAGGAAATGCATTCTCCGGGAAAACCTGCATTTGTAAGGCAGAAGAGGAATGCCTAAAGGAGAAAGAGTTGCTTCGGATGTGGGAGGGGAACCAACAGACGCTGGAGCCAAATGCCAGGGGGAGAGGGAGGTTCAAGGAGGGAGAATGGTCAACAGTGTCAAAGCTCCTCCTGCTGACAGGAGTCATGGCAGACCAAGATGGAGAGTTGTTGAGAAAGGAATCCTGGGAGAGGCTGAGAAGTAAATAGAAAGAGAATGTGAAATCAGAGGATGCAGCGTTATCTTATGGGCCATTTGCAGGTGTTGAGAAAGTGTGCGAGTGGGCTGGGCGCTAGCCTCAATGGGAAGTCTTTCTCCTCAAGGTTTTCTATCCTTTCATCGTGGCAAGAGCTAGTCAGTTCGCCTCCCTCTGCACTGCACACCTGAGTGTACACAGGTGGTGCCAGCGAAAGCAGAGGAAGAGGCCGGGAGGCCTGGCTCCGTGTCCTGGCTCTGCCGTAACCTCCGACATCTGATTTCAGCTCCACCTTTGATCTCTTTCCCTATAATACCAAGGAGCTGGTGAGTAAAGGGGGACCTGAAACTGGCCTTGGTTCAGTGTTGGTCCACACCCAAGGTTTCACATCACTGCAGTGAAATGAGAAAAATAGAGTCAAAATAGTGCCTTTTTTCTGAGTGCAGTTACCTTTGTGCGATGCAAAAAGACTTCCCTTTATTCAGATTTTGTCTGTCTTACTTTTCTGATGGATGGTAAGCCATTCTTCCTTTTGTGAAATGGTGGTAGGTGGTAGCTAGGGATTTTTCCCCCTGGTGTTTCTTTTTCATGTCTTTATTTAGCAAATAAGAAGTTGAGAACTCTCTGCTAGCCCACCAAGTCAGTTTGGAAACATGACTGATTTATGAATTGCTAAAATGTAGGAATGAATGGCCTAGATATTTTTTTTAGGGCTCTCCATTCTCAAATCCTAAAATCCCAGCTCTCTGAAGATAGTTGTAAGAAGGAAAATATAAAGAAGGAAAATATAATGGCACCACTTAGCCAGTGTGGTGCGGGGTCAGGCAGCACCGCTCTGCCCCAGCCCCTCCCCCCAGTACAAGAGCTTTAGGTTTGGGCCTTTGCCCTGTGATGCTGCATCCTGGCCTCTCTTTATCCTGCAGTCCCCTGTAGGTCTCTCTGCATGTCCAGCCACCCAGAGCCCAAGTCTCAGTCACTGCTGCTGCTACCCAGCCATCAACGCCAGGCTCCTGCACTGAGCAGATGAATTCCATAAAGAAACCAACTCATGCCCATCCTTAATCTCCTCAAAGACAGAGAAGCCCAGTGTCTAACAGCAGTCCTGAGGGTGCTCAGGGAATACTGGAGATTGGTTAGTACCCTAACACTGCTCAGCTAATAGGCGGCAGAAACTGAATTTGAACCCAAATCCTTTCCGTCATGTTCATTACTCTCCTCACATCAAACACAGGGAACAGTGCAAGCACGAGCCCGTCTCACCTCCAGCGGCGATTTTATCCTGTTCTCACTAGCTGATGATAAAGGGGTGAATGTGAACTGTTCATACATGAGACACAGACTTTATAAACTTCACCTTTATTTTTCTCAAAGTAACGATTGCTCTTAGTTTAAGACGTCAAATTGTACCAGACGCACCTTTAACAAAAAAACGCTTTTCTTCGCCCCAGAGGCAACCCCGATCACGCTTGTGTACATTTTTTTCTGGAAGGTACCTTCATCTGTCTATAAAGAACAAGCTTAGATGCTATGTCTCCATTTGTCGAGTTTCCCCGTCACCTACTGGCCAGCCTGGTGAATGAGGAGTTAGCTTTTCCAAAGCACTACCTCCTACCTGTACCCCCTCTTCTGCTCGAGGTAGTTATAACTGCTGGTTATAACTTAATGTTTACTTTATTGTGATTATATGATTTTTATTCATTCGAGCTAGTGTACCAAGATATGCTTCTCTTCTTGGACAACTTTTTGTTTACCCTGAAGTTAATAATTAGCTCTTTTTTTCCCCATTCGCTTAGTATTCTGGATACCTAACAATAACTTTTCTTAGACTCTCTAACAGCCTTTTAATATTTCCACACACCAAGCAATTCGGGTACCTACCCACTTCATTTCTCCTCGCAGACCTCCCTCCGGAACGCTCCACGAGGCCTGGGTGCTTCCATTTTTCATCCTCTTGGGAGTGTGTCCTTCGCCACGGTCCTGACTTGGACCCCCTGAATCCCGTGTCATCCTCCTTCTGGCTTCATTCCAAGAAAAATAAACCTTTTTTTCTAAAAATGGCTTTACTTCCTTTCAACACTTAATTGGTAATTGAACTGAATACAGAATTCTGGGTTGGAATCATTTTGCCTCGGGATTTTGATACCTTCCTCTATTTTCTTCTAGCTTCTGATGTTTTATTGAGCCATCTGAGGCAATTTTGATTGCTGATCCTTTGTTAAAACCTACTTTGTTTGTGTCTCGGGAAGCTTTTAAGATTTTTTTTTTATCTCCAGGGTTCTGAAATTTCACAATGATGTGCCTCAGTGGGGTCTTTTGCCCGTCATTGTGCTTGGCACCCAGTGAACCCTGTCACACTGGAAACTCAGATCCTTTAGCTCTGGGGAAATGTTTCATTTTGCTTATTTTAATAATTTTCTCCCCACCAGTTTTCTGTCCTCTCTTTCTGAAATTAGACAGAGTAAGAGGGCAGCACATAATGGAAGATACTGTTTTGGGCAGAGTGGCCGGAGGGAAGTCGCTCTCATTTGAACAGAAATCTGAGTGAGTATCTTCTTACATATCAGAGGCAAATTATTATGCTTTTCTTTTGTTCCTTGCGTTGTCTCTTTTTCTTGTCAGTTTCTTTTGTCCGTCTTTTCTGGTTTCTCTCTCCTGTCAGGGAGCTTTGCTCACACGTCCAGTAATCTTTGGCTGAGTGTTCACACTGAGAGAAAGGCACGAAAAACCAGGGGAAGCTCTGTCTGTGTGACTGGAGCTGTCAACTAGAGGAATTCACTGTAGGGGGCACCTCGGCTTTTTCTCTGGGGAGCTCCTTCCTCTGGGATTGCTTTGTTTTCCCAAAGAAGAATCCTTCAGTCTCCTGCCTGGAGGTGGTGAGAGGGGAAGTCTGGGAGGCAGTACCGGACACCACAATTCATTTTGCCATTGATGGTGAATTTAAATTAAGTTAAATTTCACTTAATTCTCCTCATTCTGCCTTCAGGGATTCCCTGAATTCCTGGCCTTTCTGGGATTCTGCAGGGCAAGCCTGATGGCTTCTTGTGGGCCTCTGCCTCTGTAGGCCATGCCATTTCTGCTCACTGTTGTTGGAAATAAAACTCCAGGGCCATAAATAAATACGTGGAGATTCAAATACCTCGGCAAGGCAACCTTTACTTCTACAGAAGTGCGTAGCAGCACAGACAAGGCCGCAGGCACACTGAGCGGAGAGTTGCATGCTTTTTATCCCTAACACAGGCTTAATTAAAACTGCATCTCAGGGGTTCCCTGGTCGTGTAGTGGCTGGGCTTCGGCGCTTTCAATGCTGCGACCTGGGTTCGATTCCCAGCCAGGAAACCACCAAAAACAAACAAACAAACAAAGAAAACTGTGTCTCACCTATTGGATAGGGCTTCGACCGCACATTCTTAACCTTACCTGATTGGCCATTTTACATTTTTATGTTTTATGAGAGCGAAGGTATAAGGGAGTTGTGGAGACAAAGAAATTCCAAGGCGACTGCGTGAACGTTGTGTAAACAGGATGAGTTGGGGAAGAAGATAGGGGCCTGTCCTGAGGTAGATTCCCAAGGTGGGTTTCTAAGTAGAGATGCTCTGCCCTTACTTGGAAGAAAAAAATTCCATTCCCACACTCCTTCCATCCTCTCGCTTGTTCTCGGATGTCCCTTTGCTCATTCTCTTTGTCCTTAACATTTAGAAGAGATTTTAAGAGAACATGCAGGTAAACATGTCACCAACTATGTTCAACCAGACATAAGATATCTGTAAAACAAATTATAGCAAACAGATCAGACAAAGAATTTTTTTTAAGCAAAGGAAAACGCTTGCAGGGTACCCTTCCTGTAGCAAAACCACTGTACTTGACAGTCATGAAATTTTACGGGTGACGTGACCTCAGACATTACCTACTCTCACACCTCATTTTACAGATACAGAAAATGAAACCCAGAAAGCCTGAATCTTGACCAAAGTCACAGCAGAGAAATGTAAGGGCAACGCTGTATTTTCCATTTGCCATCCTGTGCCTTTCCCCCTACCATTCTGGCCTCTCCAGAAAAAGTCCCTCAGGCAGTAGAAAGATTTCTTTCTTGATGGGGGCTTCCAAAGCAAATGCCTTTTTGCCCTCTGGGCCAGTCTGACCCCATCAGTCCCACCTGGGGAAGAATGATGACAATGAACTAGACATTGTCTCTCAGCAAGACCGGAGTGTTCGTGGCATATTAAACAGGGATCATTTCTTAAAGGACAGAGTCAAGATAACAAATCCACCTTAAAATAAACCTCAAGTCAGATTACCAATTAACACCTAAATGTATTTAAGCAGAACTAAGTTTAATTGTCTAATTAATTTTTCACCAATTAAGTCCATTTTTACATGTTGCATTTTACACTGCCTTGGCAATGAAAGTAATTGGATCCCTTTATAACCATTTTCCACTTCCTGGCTTGCTAAGTCGTTCAAGGCTGTTGTCTACAGAAAATAAAATATAAATCTCCCCAAACTGGTCCCATTGCATCTTTATGAAGTTCTTAAAGTACTGCTATTGTGGGGCAGAAGGTGTAGAGCAGCTGCAAAGGTGAAAACGAAATCAAGTATAATTGAGTGGAAAAGGTGCCTACGACAGGCAGTCTCTACCATGGTCCCCAGTGATCCCTGCTTCTTGGCATTGACACCTCCCCTGGAGTGTAGGCTGACCAAGTGACTCATTTCTAAAGAGTAGAATGTGGCGGAATTGATGGGATGTCATTTCTAAGATTAAATTGTAAGACTTCCATCTTGGAAGCTCTCTCTCATTTTCTCCCTCTCCCTCCTCTCTCTCTCTTTCTCTCTCAGATCACTCAGTCTGAGTAAAACTCTGTCATGAGCATCCCAATAGTGAGGCCCATGTGCCAAGGAACTGAAGCCTCCTGCCGGAAGCCACGTGAGTGAGCTTGGAAATGGGACCTCCTGCTCTGGTCAAGCCCCTGGAGACCGCAGTCCCCTCCAACAGCCAGAAAGCAACTCATGAAACACCCTGAGTCAGACCACCCAGCTAAGCTACTCCTGGATTCCTGACCTTCATCAGTTGTGTGAGATAATAAATATTCACTGTTTCAAGCTGCTACGTTTGAAGGTCATTTATTTTACAATTGTGGGGGAGATCTAGGTATGAGTTTTGACTTTTCTGCTTCCTTGGAAAAGCATCTTGTCTGTGTCCCTTAACCTCTCTTAATTATGCCAGTTTCCTTGTCGATAAACTAGGGATAAAGACCTTCCCTATCTCACAGAGTTGCTATGGGGTTTGAGGAGAAGGAAACGAATTGTAAATGATCGTGAGGCATTAGGCATTTTTATCTACACTATCTCATTTAATTTCTTTCAAATGGAAAAAAAATATGTGAAATATATCCAGTAAATTGGAAAACCATACTAGTATTATTAGAGCCAACTCATTTTATGATTTATTAAAAAACATTGTTTAACCAAATATCAATCTTGGATCAACCTTAAATAAACCATATGCCTTTTAGAACTGATGGGTTTTAATTAGTTTCTTAATTAGCATGTGAGAAGTTTGTAAACCTGTTCGTTCTGCTATCAAAATCAGAACAAGCTTTAAATGACGCCCACAGGAGGAGCTCTCTGGCGCCAGGACTAAGGCCCACAGGCCCCTCAAGTTAACTTGGCCCAAGCGCAGCTCTCTTCCACAACCCACTTCTCACATAGTCGAGGCCTCCTGAATGACACTACCATCCTCCTCACCCTGGACACCAAGGCATCCACACAGAATCCTCCCATTCCCCTCCTCACCCCACATCGTGTCCCCAAATCCCACAATTCTAATTCAGAAACATTTCTTCCCGTCCACCCCCATGCTGTGGTTCTAGTTCCAATTCATCTCTTCCACATTTAATCACTTAAATGATTATAATATTCTATGTCATCATAGTAATAGACACTAACTATATGTAATTATACTATTATAACAACAAATATTAATAAATAATATTTATTGACAGAACAGAAGTTGAGCTCTGCACTAGTGATCAGACTTACAGGTTTTCACAAGAGCTAAACTAGGTTAAAGGTTAAGAGTAGGCTATCTGGGTCTAAATCTCTGCTTTCCACTTACTGTGTGCCCTTGGGCATGTTACTTAACCTCTCTGTGCTTCACTTTTCTCATCTGGAAGACCAGATAATATATCACCTAACCTTATTAATCTTTTAATAAGGATTAAAAGAGTTAAAATATTTTAAGTGCTTAGAACATCATCTGGCTATCAAAAAAATGGTAGCTCTTAGTATTTTTGGTCCGCATCGTGTTTTCTCCAACACCTCTCCGTCTCTGGGCCAAACCCTCCTACCCAGAGTGGTCTGCCTCTTCTTCCCAAGGAAACATTGCCTTGTCATTCCCCTAGCAAACACCAGTACCATGTGCCTTAGCATGGCCCATCTCACATCTCAGGCCCTCAGCCTCCACTTGTCCCCATCCTATACCTCTGCTTCTGCTCCACCGGATGTCTCACTATTCCCAAACATGCCAGTTTGAACCTACTTCCGTGTCTTTGTGCCAAGACAAATGAGGTATAGCAAGGAAAGTACAGGCTTGTTCGAGTGGTGGCAAAAGACAGCACCGAAGAGGGCGGATGGATGCTCCCCCCTCTCTCTCAAGCGCTCTAAGAGACCAGAGGGCTGGGACATAAGTACTTCTTTATGGCAAGGGGTAGCATGGGCCTTAAAATGGCTAGGGATGTTGGCTACCACAAAAAATCAGGTAAAAAGGAAAGGAATTAGACCTTCACTAGGGTTACCTTCCCTGGGAGCATAGAACCCTACTATCATCAGGGGAAACAAAAGAAGAAAAGCAGAAAGAGCTCGGACTTTAGTCTAAGACTTGTGTCCAAATCTTGGCTCTACCTCTAGCTAAACAAGCACACACCCTCACTGTCTCTGGCTGGGAAACTGGAATAACAATGGTTTGCTCCTCTGAGGACTTGATGTGAGGAGTTGATGGGGAAACTCATGTGAAAGTCCCCAGCCCACCACAGCGCCAGATGAAATGCCATCTTTGCATTTTCTCAGGTCCTGTTCTCCATGCCCAGGAAGGGCACCCTGCTTGCCCCATCCTGTCTTCTAGTGAATTCCTACTCAGTTTTCAAGTCTCAGCTCAATGTCTCCCTTCCAAGAAGGACTTTCCTGACTTTCTCAGGTGGAGTTCCTGGCTCCCGCCACTGGACCGGGGTCTCTTCAAGAGTAGGAATCATGACACAAACCCCTTTGGACCCTCAGAGCCTGGTATTATTCAAAAGTATACGTCTGCTGGGTAGTGTTCGTGAAAATGAAAAATTCGTAGGTGCTTTAAAAGATTTTCGTTATAGTACAATTTCAAATAGAGAAAACTGGGAAGCAACAGATATGTCTAATAATAAACAATTAAGTAAATCAGGGTTCATTGTCAAAATGTGGTGGTGTGCAGCGATTAAAATCATCTTGTGGAAATGTGCTGTTGACATTAAAAAAAATGTTCTCGATATACATTGTAAGGGAAAGAAACAGGTTGCAAAACAGTACTATGTACAGAATGATCCTGTTTTGTGATAAAAATACAAATGTTTGTGTATGCATAAAAAAGGTCTGGAAGGACCCAGTGGTTATCTCTGGGTGGGTGGAATTTGCATGTTTCTTTTTCCTTCCTTATGCTTATATACATATATATTTTTTATGATTTTCTTTATCATGAATATAAATGACTTTTGTAGTAAAAAAAATTTTTTTTAACTACCAAAAATTGTTTTACTGATTGTAATGCATTTTCATTGTAGAAAACTTGGAAAGTCTGTAAACTATATATAAAAAAAAGATAATTATGCATTTGTTCTACCAAGAGTCTATTAACATTCTAGTATGTTTCCTTCTAGTCATTTTTAAAAAATCATGTATGAATATTTTAAACTACTTGAGGTCAAACTAATCTATAGATTAATATCCTGCAATTTTTATTACATTGTGAATAGTTTCAAAAATTACTAGAAATTCTAAATATTAGAAGTCTTACAAAGGCCTAGAAAAATCAGCTATCCTAGAGAAAAAAAAAATAGAACTGAAAACAGGGTTAATGATCTCCCAAGCACAACATAAGGCATTTTAAAGACTTTCCTAGAAACTGAAGAGGTTTTTATATTGTTTAAAATACTTTACAATATTTCATATTAACAATTTGAACTATAAAATTTTTGAAAGAGCTTTTCATACTTTTGCTATTGAATTTGACTAAACATACCCATTTAATTTACAACTGGTGAACGACTCACTTAATTTACAATTGGCTATAATTTCTCTGTAACTATTGTGCATATTTAGGAACTCTTGCAGAGTGAAAAACTCCAACCTATAAATTGTTTTCAAATATAAAGAAACGCCAAATTTTAACAATTAATGAAGTTAACACAATGCTATATTTTATAGTTTTTTAATTAAACATTTCTCAACTTTAGAGTTTCCTTTTCCTATTTTGGTGCCAATAAACTTTCTCAAATTTCTAACTATCCCCTAGGCCTTGGGCGACCCTGCTTCATGGAGGAAAACACACTGCCTGACCCCTGGGGCTGGGGGGCAGTCATGGCAGACAGACAGCAGAAACTTCCAGCAAGGGTGGGAGCTACTGAAAAGGCCAGCTGTGGGAGAGGCCAGTTTATTCAGCAGAGTTGTTCCTTCTGTGCCCACCTCCAAAAACAAAGTGGGAAGGTTTGGGCAAGGGTTCCAGCAGCACTTGGTTATTGTTTCTCAAGTAGAGCAAATAAACTGGGGAGAAGGAGGAAGGGAAGAAGGGAAAGGCAGAGAAGGAAAAAAAGGAAGGACAAGGAGAAGGAAGGGAGGGAAGGAGGAAGAGAGGGAGGAAGGGAGGGAGGGGAAGGGAGGGAAGGAGGAAGAGAGGGAGAGAGGAAGGGAGGGAGGGGAAGGGAGGGAAGGAGGTAACTCCATTCATTAGTTGCTTATTACTACCATGCACTCACAACACATCTATGAGATGGAACTATTTTCACTCTCATTTTATAGATAAGGCTCCTAAGACTCAGAGAGTTTTAGTCATTGGCCTAAGGTCATGTAGATAAGAAGTCACAGAGGTAGCCCAAGACTGTCCATCTCCACAGCCTGCACATTAATCCCTATACAACATGGCTCCGCAAGACACCTGCCCTAACTGGCCCTCCTCCCTAGTTTCCAGAAGGACGGAATTTAAAGCTAGAAGAGCCCTGTGAGATTGGCTCACTCGTTCCTGTCTATGCCTACCCTAGCACTGCTCTCAAGGGAAGTCTGGTTCCCTGCAGGCATCCTGCTGAGCCAGGCACTCCCATCCTCCAGTGCTACCAGGCCTGGCCCCGAAGTGTGCTCAGGACATGTTGGCTGAACTAATAAATTTAATGAACCTCTTGTTGTGCTGAGAAGGAAGATCAGAGAAGGAAATGTGGGGACCACTCGTGGGGGTAACTTGCCTGGAGTCACCCAGTAAGGTAGTGACGAGAAGACTCTGGATTAGAATCCTGGCCTATGCTTCTCGCATTGGTTTATGGGACTTCCCACTTTACATCGTCTCATTTCATTCTCACAACCACCACATGACTATTATTATGTCATCAAATCTGAGACCATTAATAGGAGAATGAAAAACACAAAACCCTGCGAGGAGCCTTGAGGCCCCATAAGCTGTAAGAGGCATCGCCAACACGTGAAAAATGTGTGACGTTATCCACATTTCATAGATGTGAAAACAGAGGTCCGGAGTCATGAAGTGGCTAGTCCTGGTTGCACATTAAGGGGCAAACGGGTGAGTAAAAACTACTCCTGGGGTCTTGCTACAATTGTACTTCCAGGCACCATGATTTGATGACTGGTTGTTTTGTTTTGTTTCCTGCTATTTAAATAAGAACCTTAAAAAAATAAAATAAAATAAAAATAAATGAGAATCTTAATTTAGCTGGTGACACAGCCCCTTCCTCACTGGATTATAAACGTTTGAGTGTTTTTCCAGCACCTAACCTGGAGGCTGGCCAACAGCAAGTCTTCAAAGGTATCTAAGGGGAGGTCACACTGTGAGGCACCTCAGAAGCCCAGAAAACACAGGCCTGAGTTAGCAGTCCACCAATGGTGGCCATTTCCTTGCTGCTGACGTTACAGGAAATAAAAGGCAAGTGCCGCTGGGGGGTGGGGGACCCTGTCCTTAGACTGGTCCTGAGACAGACAGGCCTCGTTGGAATCCCAGCTCTACCAGCTTCTAGCTGTGGGACTTTGGACGAGTTATTTAGCCTCTGTGAGTCTCTGTTTCCTTGTTAGTAAAATGGGAATAATGTAATACTACCTATCTCATGGGATGATGTGAGAATTAAATGAGAAAGTGAAAGTAAAGAGCTTAGCATAGTGTCAGCACCTGGCAAGCACTCTACTGATGACACAGCTAAGGCCACATACAGGGAGGAATGCCGGTCCCACCGCATCGCAAACAAAACCCAACTGGCTGGGCGCTGGGGCTTTCACCATAGAACCCTCGGCCTCAGACAGGCCATGTCAACAGCAGAGAACCTCCTACCAGCTTTTTAAAGATTAAATAGACGAAATAAGAAATGAGAGTTAGAAAATCACCACAGACACTGGGCTAATTAACAGAATCTCAAGGCTTTACCTTGGTCAACCTAGGCAAAAGTGTTTAAAACCCCGGGTAGAATACATGATTTTGTAAGAAAATTGAAAATATTACAACTAATTCCAGAAGAGTTTTTAAAAACACACTCGAAAAACCTGAACCATACCAAAGACTGTAGAATAAATTGCCAATGTTTTCAAAGAGCTCTACCCCAAAAAAGTGTCAGGTCCAGATGGTTTCATGGGTGAATTCTACCTGCTATTTAAATTGTTCCAGAGCAAAGAGAAAGCAGGAAGACATCCAAATTCTTTTTCTGAAGCCAGCATAATGATGTATGAAACCTGACAGAGGGACAATAAAAGGAAGATTCAGAAAGAGATGTTGGAAGCTGCCTCTCTACAAAGTCTGTAAACACTAGAAGCATTTCCTGTAGAGTCAGGAGCAAAATAAAGATTTCCACTAACACCATCATTATTTAACATTGTTCTAGAAGTGCTGTCCTATATAATTATGCGATGGAAAAAAGCAAGAAGTATCAAAATGGAAAGAAGAAAGCACCATTAACATTATTTTTAGATGATATAACTGCCAACCTAGATAACTCAGGAATTAGCGATCCAATTACTCATTATCAATAAAACAAGATGACTGGTTATATGACTGATAGACAAAAGTCAGTAGCTTTCTTATACGCAATCAGCAACCTGTTAGAAAATATAAGAAATGATTGCATTCAGATGAGCAACAACACAAAGTACAACTGCTACAAATGTGCCTAATCTGTAAGAAGAATGCCGTGGAATGCTGCAGAGAGACTTAATAGTCTGAGTAAATGTAAACACATATCCTGTTTTTGAATAGGAAGATGTACTACCGTACAGATGTCAGTTCTCACAAATCATTCTATCTACAGTGACTCTAATTTTTAAAATATACTAAAATAATTGTTTTTGGAGTAAGATGGGCTAATTCCACATAGAAAAATAATCATGCAAACAATACCTTGGAAGGAAAAATAAGACAGTAAGAAAAGATTCCTTACCAGACATTAAAACATAATTTAGTTTCTTAGCTATGACACTAAAACCACAGACAACAAAAGGAAAAAAAATAGATAAACTGGACTTCATCAAAATGAAAAACTTTTGTGCTTCAAAGTACACCACTAAGAAAGTAAAAATACAACTCACAGAATAGGATAAAATATTTTCAGATCATTTATCTGATAAGAGACTAGTGTCTAGAATATATAAAGAGCTTTTACGATTCAATTAAAAAAAGGCAAATAACCTAATTTTTAAATGGACAAAGGATTGGAATAGATATTTATCCAAACAAAATACACAAATGGTCAAAGTACAGGAAAAGATGCCCTATGTCATTATTCATTAGGAAAATGCAAATCAAAATTACGATGAGATACCACTTCACACCCATGAGGATGGCTATAATCAAAAAGACAAACATTAGTAAGTGTTAGTGAGGATGTGGAGAAATTGGAACCCTCATACACTGCTATTAAGAATGTAAAATGGTGCAGCCACTTTGGAAAACATTTCTTCAAAATGTTAAACATAGTTATCATATGACCCAGCAATTATATATACATATGTATACCAGGGTGCCAAAAAAAGTATACACGTCTTGAGAGAAGTTATCTATGTATTATGTCAATACTGATGGGAACCACTCTGAGCATCTCTTGTAATTGCAAAAGTCAAACGTGACTTGTATCATCTTTTGTTTTCGGTACATGTTGATTTTATTTTAACATAGTTTTTCCTTTCTTAAAATGTGTATACATTTTTTGGAACCGTCTGTATATATGCAAATATACAAGAGAATTGAAAACATATGTCTACAAAAAAAATTGTACACAAATATTCATAGCAGCATTATTCACAATAGCCAAGTACTGGAAACAAACCTAATGTACATCAATTGATGAATGGATAAACAAAATGTGGTATAGCCACACAATGGAATATTATACGGCAATACAAAGGAATGAAGCACTGATCCATGCTACAACATGGATGAACCTTGAAAATTTAAGTAAAAGAAGTCAGTCATGAAATGCTGCATTCCATATAATTCTGTGTATATGAAATGTACAGAATAGGCAAATCCATAGAAACCAAAAGTAGATTAGTGATTGCCAACAGCTGGAGGCAGCAGGGAATGGAGTGACTGCTAATGGGCACAGGGTTTCTTTGTGGGGTTGTGAAATTAGATACAGTTACGGTTACACAACTCTGTGAATATTGCATAAAAACACTAAATTGTATACTTCGAGGGGTGAATTTTTATGGTGTGTGAATATGTCTCAATAAAGTTGTTACTAAAAAAAATAATAATGTAAAACTTTGGTAAGCAAAACAGTGAGCTCAAAAGACCAGAATAGATACAATTACCCACTAGAATTCAGTATATAATCAAGGTGGCATTTCCAACAAGAGGAAAGATGGATTATTCAGAAAATGATAGTGGAACAACATTCCTTGATGGTTTAACAATGGTAGGGGGAGGGGAGGGCTTGGAACTTTACCTGGCTCCTTTCATCTAAATATATCCACCTGTATCAAAGACTTAAATGTAAAAAGTAAAACCATAAAAACATGAAAATTAAATAGGAGAGTGTTTTTAAATCTCAAAGGCAAGACCCAAACACAAAGGCCCCCAAAGGAAAATAAGAATTGTATAAATGTGAGTTATAAACATTTTAAATTTCTACATGGAAAAACTGAAAATATAAATAATGAACTGGGCAAAATATTTGTAAAAATATAACACATTTCCAATTTTCCTTGTTATATAAAAAGGTGGTGCGTATCATTAAGAAAAAGCAAGCCAATAGAAAAACAAACATGAACAGACCATTTCCAGAAATAAAAAAATAATATGAAAAGATGTCAAACTTCACTCTTAATTAAAGAAATGTACATTAAAACAACAATCAGTTACCATTTTTCACCTATCAAATTAGTCAAGATGGACAAGTTTGCCAAAATACTGCATGTTCAAAGGTGTGAAAAAAACTCATACAGTTGAAGACTTATGTCCACACAAAACCCTACACACAGGCGTTTGGAGAAGCTTTAATCATAATTGCCATATCGTGGAAGCAACCAAGCTATCCTTCAACAAATGAATGGATAAATCATCTGGTACATCCATACAATGGAATATTGTTTAGCAATGAAAGGAAATGAGCTATCAAGCCACAAAAGGACATGAAGGGATCTTAAATGCATGCTATATGATTCCAATTATATGGTATTCTGAAAAAGGCAAAACTATGGAGACAGTAAAAATATCAGTGTGCTAGGGGTTTGGGGTGGGGAAGAGAGGAGAGAAGTAGGCGTGGCACAGAGGTTTTTTAGGGCAGTGCAACTACTCTGTGTGATACTGTAATGGTGAGTACATGTCATTATACACTGGTCAAAACCCATAGAATAGAATATACACCACCAAGAGTGAGCCCCAATGTAAACTGTGTACTTTCGTTAATAATAATGTTATCAATAGTGGTTCATCAATCGTAACACATAGACCACATAGATACAACATGTAAATAATAAGGGAAACCATGGAAGGACAGGGAGGTCTGTGGGAACCCAACTTTCTGATCAATATTTCTGTACACCTAAAATTCCTCTAAAAATATAAAGGCTATTATTTTTTTAACTTGAACTAATACATTGGTGTGTAATTTGACAATACTTTCCACAAATTTAAAACACATGCTCTTTTACATTGACAGTCCACTTCCAGACTTTATCTTACATATATACTGACAGGTAAAAAATGACACATTAAGGACATTTGTCAGTTGTTTTTTTTGTAACAGCAAAGGAAAGGAAATATCCTTGCGGTGGGCAGAATAATGGCCCCCCAAAATGTCCACACTCTAATCCCCAGAGCCTGTGATGATGCATGGCAAGAGGGAATTAAAGTTGCAGATGGAATTAAGATTGCTAAACAGCTGACCTTAAAATAGGAAGATTATCCTAGATTATCCCAGTCGGCTCATTGTAATCACAAGAGCCCTTAAAAGTGAAAGAGGGAAACAGAAAAGGAGTCCGACTGACACGCTTTGAGCAAAACTCCACCTACAGATGAAGGAAAGGGACACACACAAGCCAAGGAATGCAGGTGGTCTCTAGACGCTAGACAGGCCAGGACACAGATTCTCCCCTGGAATCTCCAAAGGAATACAATCCTGCCACATCTGGACCCATTCGGACTTCTGAACGGTAAGGTAATATCATAGACTTGTGTTGTTTTAAGCCACTAAATTCGTAATTTGTTACAGCAGCCATAGGAAACTAATACAAACCTAACTGTCTATCTGCAGAGGACTGGCAAAATAAGTACAGTGCACTACTACACAGCCTTAAAAAAGAGAGAGGTACCTCTATATACTGCTAGAGAATTAATTTCAAAATAGGTTGTTTAGTGAAAAAATACAAAGTGTAAGTAGAATGTACTTGGATATAGCATGTTATCAGTGTAAAGAGGAGTCACAGTTTAAAATCCACACAAGTCCTTACGCATGCATAGAGTATCTCTGAAAAGACACCCCAGAACCTGGAAGTACTCATTGCCACCAGGAGAGGAGAAATGGGGGACACTAGGTTCCAATGGGAGAGATGCTCATTTTCCACTGGATCATCCTTACTGCTGTTGTGGTTTTTTCATTGTTTGTTTGTCTTTGTCATGTGTAAGTGTTACTTTAAGAATAGAGAAAAAATTGCTTTACAAAGTAAAGAAGGTGAGCTCTGCTCAGTCTTAAATGAGTCTCTAGTGTTTTAAACTTTTTCTTCAGTATTGATTGAACCTCTTCCACCAGTGGCATGCTGTCACATGCCTCTTCTTTACTCTGCCTAACAACTCAGACAGGTTGGTATTATTAGTACCCTATCCCACAGTTGAGGCACTGAGCGTCAGAAAGATTTAGTGACCAAATTGCAAAGCTGGCAGTTTTGCAGCTGGATGTTAAAGCCCGGTCTTCTGGCTCCTGGAAGCACCGCCTGTTATTGCTGGTTCCAACAGCCACCGTAGGGGCCAGCTTAGCCCTCAGATGCTGTATCACCGAGCCATCAGCAGAGAACTCCCCCGTCTCCATCCCATTCGGTCTGTCCCATATCTCTGAGCTGAGGGGATCAGCCTCCAGAGGAGCCCTGCTGGTGCTTTCTGGGTTCAGCCCACCTTCTCCTGTTACATCTCCCAGCAAAGTTTCTTTTGTGCCTTCTGGGGAGAGGCCACTCCAGCGGTCACTGTGGCTCTAACTGTTCTCACTGGTGGGCTCACATTGCAGTGGGTGCAGTGCAGCCACCTGCTTTCCTCAGGTGGAGATGAAACCCTAGAGATGAGGGGGCCTCCGTGTAGTGTTACATCTTGATGAAATGAGGCTGCCCTGAGATTTCTCATTCCTGCAGGCCTGAAGCCAGAGTGAAGGGGGTTCTCCCTGTCTGTCGGCAACTTACTATCCCAGGTGAACAAATCCACCTTCCTTGGCCTCCCTGTCTGGTACAATGCAGATCAGATTCCTGTGTTTGTACTGACACTCAGATGTTGCTGAGCCATTTACCTATTGGGAGAACTGTTTAAATAAAGTCGAACTGCCTTTCATGTTGAGGATCTCAAAGCCTTTAAAAATGAGTAATTAATAAAGTTCAATCTCCAGAAAAAGCACGAATTATTATATGAGTATCTTCATTTTATAAATAGATTAAAGGTCACATAATCAATGGCAGATGTAGGAAACAGATATTGGGATTCTGCTTTTGTCTCTGGCTGCCGCCACTAGGTCCCACCCGCGGTATCACCAACAGACATTTCTGCTCTCTGACTCCTGGCCAAAGACGTGGAATTGGCCTTTATGTTTCCACTTAAAGGTTTGAATTCTATGTATGGTTCATGTGCCTTTGATATGTCTGGAATTTATAAAAGAAAAGGAGAAGAATGATATTTGATGCTTTTCAGATATCGTGTTGGGACTGAGCCTTATGTAGTAGGTCAAATGCCAATAAAGGAAAAAAAAAAAACCCTGTTCACCAGATCTTCAGAAAGTTCACTTTTATTCTCTCTCGGAAAGGACTGTGCCTGCTAAAATTACACAGAGTGTATCTTTAGTCACCAAAATGATTGTTGTAGGAATGACGACAGTCACCACTTACTGAGTACCAAGTGCGTGCTAAGCTCTACTTAATTGCACAGGTGACATTGGGGGATTCTCACAAATGGAGGTTTTTATTATTCACTCCTTGTATAGATAATTTACCTGGGCTTAGAGATAGAAGATGGGTTGAGGAGAAAGGAGAGGGAAAAGAAAAAGTTTAAATGAAATTAAGTAAGCAAAAGTGATTGGACACATACTCCGTGCTAGAAGTGTTGTATTGTGATAAATACAAAAGTGAATAAAATAGATCCAGTTTTCTGCTCTCAAGGAGTTTTTAGCCTTATGGGTCATGGAAGGTGAGGGTTGAGGGAACAAGCCTATAAAAAGACAAATAATGTCAATACAATTCAGTCCAGAAGTATTTATTGAGTTCCTGGTATGTATTAGACACTTCATGAGTTGCAGGGGACGGTCCCTCTTCTTGTGGAGCTTATACTCTAGTGGGGAAGTCAGACATTAATCAAATAATCACACAGATTTAAAACTGCAGTTGAGTAGAGTAAAAGACACTAGACAGGCTACAGCCTGACAAAGGATTAGTATCCAGAATATACAAAGAGCTCCTACACATAATCAGAATCAGATATACTCCAACAGAAGCACTGTCAAATAAACCAACAGGCAATTTCTAAAAAGACAAAAGGCAAATGGCCAATAAGCAATTAAAAGTATACTCACTCTCTCTTGTAAGCAGGGAATTGCACATTAAAACACTGAAATACCATTTCACATCCATCAGCTTGGCAAAAATTTCAAAGTCTGACATTACTAGGTGCTGTCGAGGATGCCAATATACTGTGGGAACCCATATACTGCTATCAAAGAGTAAATTGGTTCAAGCACTTTGAAAAACCTTTCAGTCATGCCAAGTGAAACTGCTCTGAGCCCAGCAATCCCACACCCAAGTATCTACCCAGATGGCTCATTTTCACACAAGGTGGGCGGGGGGGGGAGTATAAAAAGTATTAATTGTAGCATTGTTTCTAACAACAAAAAATTTTGGAAATAAGCTGAATGTCTTTCAGAAGGAGATGGGTAAATAAAGTGTGGTGAACTCGTACAATGGAACTCTAAACAGCAGTGAAGATGTATGATCTAGAACTACATGGATCAATGTGGATACATTTCAAAATCTTCATGCTGAGTGAAAAAAGCAAGTTGCATAATGACATATTCAGTATAATGCCATTTCGTCAAAGTTTACAAGCATGCCAAACAATTTTGTAAAGCAGGGCTGGGCAAGATGTTGACTGCGGTCTACTGGTAGACCACCAAGCAATTTTGATGCGACCACCAGAATAATAGAATAAATAGCAGTGGACCGTGACACTTGGAGAAGTAGCCCTTGCCCTGAAAATGTCTGCCCAGGCCTGCTATAAAGTGTTTATAGGCACAAATACAAAAGTGTGCATGGGAATGATAAACCCCAAATGCAAGGGAGTGGGTTACCTTGGGGGAAGGACAGAAATGGGTTACAGAAATAGATCAGTAAAGTTCGAAGTCCTTAAAAAAATTTTTTTAAGAAAATATAGCAAATGTTAAGCTTTGGCAAAGGGGAGTGGTGGTAGGGGAGGGGCAGAGAATAAAAAGGTATTAAGGATATTATTCTCTGTAAAGACAATGTTTTTCATATGCTTTGATCTATCAAAGGAAGATTTGGCTCAATTGGGGGTAGGTGGGGGGAGGGGTCAAACACTGAGTAGGCGAGGAAGGGCAGACAGGTGTCCCAGGCAGAGAGAACAGGCTGTGCTCTAGGGTAGGAAGGAGAATAAACAAGGAGACTAGGAACTAACACGCCCAGTGTGACCAGAGCAGAGGGCAAGGGGCTGGAGATAGGGGCTGGGGAATGGGGCCAGACCATGCAGGGTCTCACAGGCTATCTTGAAAGGTCATGACTTTATCCCCAATAGGACAAAAGCAGCAGGGATGGAAAGCTTTGGGCGCCCAGAGACACTTCATTCAGCCAGATAGTGGAACACAGGGAAGGCATTCTTAAAGAGGTGACTCACCCCTTGAGTGCTAGAGAATGCATAAGAGGAAGCCAATTAGGGGAGTAAGGGGAGTGAGATGCAAATTCCCTGGATAGGGCCCAGGAGCAATAAAGACACCATGACCTTCAATACTGTGGTCCCATTGCGGTCCTCCCACACAGGATTAGCTCTAAAAAGTTAGATAGAAAATAGAAGAGGAGGAGAGGCCTTGGGGTCCCAGGCTGGGCAGCCTTAGGCCAAGAGCGGCATGGCCAGTCATGGGTGGTAGGTGGCTGCTCAAGCAGTGTGTGAAGGGTGGATTTGAAAGAGGCAGGGACCTAGACAAGATCTTTGAGGGGAATGTTAATAGCCTAAACCAGGCCCGGCGGGAATTAGGATGAAGAATGGAAGAGTGCCTGGAGAGGTATTTAGGAGGGATAGCAATTAGAAGGGAAGGCAAGTCGTCCAGGATGACGGGGTGGGTCATCGCACTATCACTGAGATGTACAATAATAAGGGCTTGACACGTGCAAGCCAAGTGGAACTGTCCGGCACGCAATGGATGGACGCGCCAGGGGCTGCGGACCGAAAGCCGGGAGTGGGAGGAGCCTCCTGGGGTGGTTATTAACCACTGACAGCAAATGAGTCGGTCCAGAAGGAGGAAGCAGCTGAGCCGGTCGCTGAGGGAGGATAAGGAATGGGATTGGGCCGGTAGAGTTTAGAGAACAGGAGGGGAGGGACCACTCAGACGCTGAGCGATCGCCGGGAGGTCAGCCCCGTGTCCGGTTCGGGGGGCCCGGGCCCCGGGCAGATGTTGGCAGCTCCCGCCCCCCGCCCCGCGGGGCTGCAGGCGGAGCCCGATCGTGCCGGGCTCTCGTAGGCTCTGCAGAGCCGGCTCAGACAGGGCCTTCCCGCAGCTCCTCGGGCTGGCTCGGCCACAGCCGCCGAGGACAGCAGGGCACCTGCACGTCCGGGCCACCCCAGCCATCCCCGCCACCCCAGGTTCCCCGCGTGTCCAGGCCGCGCCTCCCCACGTCCCGCGGACCTGGCGACGTCACTGCGGCTCTGACGCACGCTAATGGAGACATGGGCGGAGGCAGCGTGACAAGGGCGTCCTCCGGGGAGGTCCCGGTTCTTGCAGCCCGCGACCGTGTCTTTGGCCCTCCTCCAGGGGAACCTCGATTCTCCAAACTCGGGAAGGCCGGCTGTCCTTCGGCCACTGATAAGGACGCGAGCGCATGGTAAAAGATTTTAACAATGCCCGGAAAGAAATAGCCGGACTCAAAATAGAGACTAATAATAGCCGCCACCCAGAGTTCTGCTCGTGTGCACAGCGGTCTTGAGAACAATAATAACGACAACAACCATAATAGCCGCCATTTATTGAGCGCTTACTCTGTGCCAGACACTGTGTTAAGCGCTTTACAGGCAACGACCCTCAGAGGTAAGTACTACCGTTATCGTTCCTATTTTGCAGGAGACCCGGGCACAGAGAGGTTAAGTAACTCGCCCCAGGCACACACAGCTAGCTGGTGTCAGTGCCAGAATTCCAACCCAGGCTGCCTGATCCCATGTACTCCTCATGTCAACCCACTGAGGTCGGGATCATTCTCTGCATCTTAAAGATGAGGAAACTAAGGCACATGTAAATGTAAGTACCTTGCCCAAGGTCACCTAGCTGAAAAAATGGATGAGGCAGAAAGCGCACCCAGGGCTCCTCCTCTCTGTCCGCAGAGGCCCGCGGTCTTGGCCATAGGCGATGCCACTTCCAAACTGCCTCCGACAGCCCAACACGCTTTGGCCCCGGGTCCCAAGAGGCGCAGCCTCTGCGGGGTTTGGGTGGGTTCTCGCGGCCTCCGATTCCCCAGGTGAATCGAATGTTTCCGATCATCGTCTCTGCGCAGTCCGCAGCCGTCAGATAGGAACGCGTCTCCCGGAATCCAGTCGGGAACCCGGCAGCGCGGTCCTCAGAAGGGATGGAGCGGGGGCGGAGGAGGCGGGAGGGATCCCGGGTCCCACCTGCAGAGCGGCGAGGCCGGCGCTGAGCTGATTACTTGCCCCTCGAGGCCAGCAGAGGGCGCTGCCGCACGCGCCTCGGGTTCCGCGGTCACCAGACCCCTGGGCGGCGGGCCTCGATCTGCAGATCCATAGAACCAGAACCCGGAACCGGCTTAACCTGGTAGCTGGCGCCCCTCTGGTCCCTCACCTCAGCTCTGGGCCTACTTTCCTGACCACGCTTCCCCATCTTCTGTGCTCCTGCACGCCACCTTGGCGACTTCCCCAGGCTTTACTCTGCTGATTTAATCGCCTCTTGCTGACAGCAAGAACACTGATCCCATCCCATTAAAAGGCCCATGTATTTGCAAGTGAGACTCGGCCTTCTCTCTCCTCGTGGACCCGTTGGTGATGTAAAATGGGGCTACATCATCCACTTGGAATAGATAATCTTCTTTCCTTCTCCAAAATAGGAGGGGATGGTTGAGCAAAGAGCAGATGGAATGAAAGGATGTATTTTCATAATAACTACTATATTAAGTGCTTGTTTTGTATTGAGCCCTCTCTGTGTCTTGACTCCTTAATCGTCACGGCAGCCCTGAAAGGTGTGCATCGTTATTCTCATCTGACAGATGAGGTCACAGGACTGGTAAATGGCAATGCTGGGAATCCATCAGGAGAATTTGACTTTAAAGCCATGTTCCCACCACCCAGAACATACAAGCTGCTACAACTGAAGAGAAGAGGTAAGATACAAGCCAAGCAAAAACAAACCCAAATCTACTCTAAGAGTGCTCAGAAATACCACATGTGACTTAGGGGCTTCCACAGCCTTCTGAGCCCCCATTTGGGACTCAGTTATCTAAAAAGAAAAACAAAACCTAAAGGTGCAATGAGAGAATAAGCATGAGGCACTAGCGTTCTCTTGGAAGAGGACCTGGAGAGGCCCACTCACTTTCTATGTCTGGGCTCTGAGGAAATAAAGGTGGTTCTAGGAAAATCTGAAAAGTATGAGAGGGGAAAAAAAATCCCTTCTGTGGTTTTTACTTTAACCAAGCCTCATTCTGCTATTTGTGTTTTACTTTAAAAACTAATGTGGCTCTCTCCACCCTTTAAATTGGCACGTAAACAGCAAAAACAGAAGGAAGGCCAGCTACAAACTTCAAATGTGGTGGGTTTCTCAGGAAGGAGGTACATGACTTGAAGTGGAAATGCGGATTAAATGAGGTGCCTTAAACATTTCAAAGACAGACTTTCCACAAGGAATTTAGATCATAAGCTCTTAGAACGGGAGCTTTGTCTGGGTTTGGGCTCGGTATAGTGTCTAGAATCTGTGTGTGCCCAGTAAATGTGGAAAACGCATCATGCTTTTTGTCTCTGCCTGCATCATCTAACCATCTGGGCCACCACAATGCATATGGTTTTAAAGTATGTCGTCTGGGGGATTTTCCTGTCCTCTGGATCTCAGTCATACACCCTCCCTCAGACCCTTCACTTTTCCAGAAGTTTGCTCTGGGAATACAGTCAAGGTGAGGCAATCCTTGATGATGTCACCAACTTGGTTAAACAGAATGACTGCACCCTCTGGAATCACCAACTGGAGGCTCTTCCAAAAAGGGACACCAAAGCAGTAGGACCTCATGAGACTTGTCACTTAATAGTTCTCAATCCCTTACCCTATGTCTTTGAACTAGGAGTCCCCTCTTACCCAACACAAGAGAGTCCTGGGCATCCAGGCTGCCTTTTACAAAATCCTGGACTCCTTTAAACTTTCCTCTCTCTGCTACTTCCCTCATTCTTTCAGTGTATTTATTCTCCCAACATGCATTGAGAGCCCATTACCTGTATGTGCTGGGGGTTCAACAGAGAATCTAACATGACCGTATGAGCTCATTTGCTCCCATTCCCACCTGGCACCTGACCACATGGCTCCAACTTTCATGCTTGGAGAGATTCCCACAATAGTAAATGATTAGCTTCTCCAAGTGAGAACTACTGCTCAAACATATCTGACATTCTATCAGTTCCTGGCGCTCCCTAAGACCATGCCCTCTGACCCCATACACTACTCTGGTGACTCCAATTTGGCAGAAGGTCTGGGCCCTCATATGCTCTCAGAAGCAGAGCCCGCAAATGCTCCAGCACTTACCCACATTCCTTTCTATCCTTTTCTAGTTGTCACTCCAGTTTAGAAGATTACTGCTGATGACCAAAATAGTTTGGGCGGTATTTATGAAGCATCTATTACAATGAAAAATCCCATAATGCCATAATACACCACTGCTCAAAGGAAAATGTCAGCTTAAACAAACAGTGACTATCTGACAGAGATATGTTGGATAATGCTTGTCAGTTTTGGGGGTCATTTTTAAATTGAATCTTGGCATTGAGTGATTCATAATAACGAGGGGAAGGAAGAACACTAGGCCTGTTTTAGCTGTCAAGATTATTCAAATGGAATCGATTTTTATCAGTCAACACCCTAGAAAAGACAGGATGCTTAAAGTAAATTGCCAGTTTTTGTCTTTTTTGGAAATCTACTAATACTGAATGATCTTGGTCTTGAGCCATTCCAAAAAAGTAAATAGAGAATTGAACCATAGGATTCAGATTATGTCCCTGTACATCGATTTAGAAAGTAGATTCCAAATCAGTACTCTTATACTTCCTGAATACCCGCCACCACCAAGGCTGTCCCATCCTTTCTGGACCCAGCATATTTTCTCTCCTCTTAAGGAAGGCAGTAGCCCAGAGACCAGAATGACTGAGAATGTGGAAGACAACTTGCTCTTACCTGAATTGCAAAACCATTTGAATCTAGAGAACTCATCAGATGTGTGGTGCCTGCGTGGGTTTGTGGTTGTGCATTCTCTGGCTTATGTCCAAAGTCTCCATAACAGGGGGGCCTGAGATATGCTGAAAAGAAGGCCTATCTGTGGAAGATGTGGGTCCACCTACCAAGAAGTTCTTGGTGGTCAGTGTTTGTGAGTCCAGCTGCTGGGGTGAAGAGATTTGGAAGCCACTGAACATTCCTACTTGGATCTTTCCAAGCCCTTTTGGGAACCGGTAACAGTGCTTGTCTGGGGAAATTAGTTTTGCACTTTCACAGAGTGAGAAATTCCTCAGAGGCATTCCTGTACTTGGGAAGAGAAATCAAACCCAGCTCATTCCTTCGGGGCCCATGCCATTAATAAAGCCAACTGAGTTCAGTTCAGTTGTTCCAGCTTGAGGCCGTGGGGTGGGGCGGAGCAGTGAACTTCAGCAAATTTCACCTGTGGCTAAAGCCCTTCCCGGATTGGCACAAGTTTGAGATTTCAGGAGATCGTGTTACCAAGCGTGTAAACACCGTGAGTGACGGCCAGCGCTCCCAAGCGACCACAGAGGATCTCAAACCCTTCCTATCTTCCTAGAAACCCTGGCGGCCCGGCCGGCTGCTTGCTGTCTGATGCAACAGTTTGCAACGCTGTTCTGGGAGCCGAGCCTGCCGCGGGGCGCTGGGCAGCCTGCCTGCCTCGGGGCGCTGGGCGCCCTGCCGACGCGCATGCGCGGGCTGCGGGTCTGCCGGCGGGCGGGGAAATGCTTTGCAACAGTGTGCTGGGGGCGGAGCGAGCAGGGAGCCGTTTGGCAGCTCGCACCGGCGATCTGAGCTTAATTAAACTTCTCCCGAGGCATTGGCTGACTGATTGACCCAGTGCTCCAAAAAAATCAGAGAGGCCAGAATCGCCCTAAACGCGACGGGAGAGCGAAGTTGGGGAGTTGGCTCTCGGTTTCCAGAGCTGGGCCTTTGAATTCAGCCTCACTTCCCGAGCGCCCCACAATCCACAATGGGCTCAAAAGTTCGTTAAGGCGTCAGGCCTTGCTTGCCTCGGCCCTCCTACCAATTTCTCAAAAAGGGGAGAACAATGGTTACAGAGGAAAAAGAAGTAAAGTTTTGATAGCGTCTTGATCCTTCCCTGCCCGCTTTCTCCACCCATGTGCCTTAGAAAGTTTTATTAGCAGAAGGAAACATGGCATCATAGATTACTTTCCAAAAATTTAAGCCATTTACATATTACCTGCATGATTTTCTTCCATACCGACATTCCACTTATATTATATTTTTAATTGACTTTTATTTTATTAACTTTTTTGTTCTTTAACTTTAAATGTATTCCTTTCTACATAGCCTTGCCCTAAGCAATAACATTAGTAAAACCACAACTTTGATGTGCTAGTCACATATTTTAATACACTTGAAAATAAATTCATAACTATCCAAATAAAAAAATGTGTATGTTAGCTAAAAGTTTCTTGCCTATTACATTTGGAGAAAAACTCGAGAGGTAATAATAGTAATAGCTAACATATGTTGAGTGATTGCCAATGTCCCAGGCACTGTTCTAAGCACTTTAACTATTCTAAACCCTTATGACCCTTAGAAGGTAGAAGTTCTTTACATTTTACAGATGAGAAAAGTGAGGCACAGAGAGGTTAAGTAATCTGCCTAAGGTCACCAAGTAGGATGCAAACTCTACTAGCCTCTCCTTGAAGCCTCTGCTGCTGGCCTATCCAAAGAGGCTAACTATACTGCTAGAGAGCACGTAGACGGTTAGTCAGACTGACTCCAGAACTGACCTCTTAACTAATGTGTGGAACTCCTTCCTACCTATTTACCCAAATCTCATCTCATAGGGCCTTTTTATCTCTGCCTCCTTGAAATCCAAAAGGTGCTGCCAAGTATTTCTCTCCTCACCCTCTACATCTCCTTCCCCTCTCCCTGGATGGGCCAAAGGTTCTCATTTCTAGTGTTTCCTTCCCTTCTCTGAACTATTTTGAAGATCCCATCTACTCTATTTACTCTCCATCGACCATGGAACTGCTTAGACATTTCACTTGTCAGATCACCAAACTACATTTCCCAGATTGCCATTCTCACCTGGAAAAAAGAACAAAAATCCCATGTCAAACCATATGGCTCCTATTTTGGGGTTGGAAAATCTGGTCACTAGCATGGATAAAGATTGGTATTCTCATAGACTAATTCTTTTGGCTCAAGGCAGACATGAACTTCCCAGGCCTCTATGATTGGGGGGTGGGGGTTATTTCAGCGAACAAAACCTTCAATTAGAGGCATAAATGAAAAACTTAGCCTAAGACTTCTAAAAAATGGCTGACCCCTGCCCAGTAGATATATTTCCTTTCTGCAACAGCTCTTACCACCACCACTCCTTCACTCTCTTCACTTCCTTTTCCTTCCCCTTCTTCCAGATTCTTTGCCTAATTGTACCATTGTGCCACTCCCTTGCCCCCCACCCCCACCCCTGTCCCATGCCCACACCCACTCTTTAACTGTTTAGTATAAAATCCAGCGCACCAGACTGAGGTTTTCTTCGACCCAAATGTTATTTTCAGAAGGAGCCATTGAGGTTGGGGTGTAATTGCAACGTTGGGCCTCTGCAAGCCAAGCTGAAAATAATCAGCGAGGCAGATGGGGTGGGAAGAGAGTGTGGTGGCCGCTTCCACCAAAGAGCAAGAGAAACCCAATGGATGAGTCAGAGAGAGGCGAGGGCCAGGCTGGGCCTGCTGGGCTTACGGCTGGGAGTTCAGTTAAGGGGAAGCTGCCCAAGGTGTTGGGGCCTTTGACTGGAGCCCAATCCAAGGTGGCTCCTGGCTGCACATCATTAAGTCCCTATTTCCTGTAACAGCCACTACGCTTCTCTTGCTCTTACTCTTACTCAATCGGGTCATAGCAGCCAGTAGCCCAAACGGGAACTTAGCCATCCAGTTGGCTCACCCACCTCTAGGAGCAGGGTTTCTCAACCACTGGCATGTTGGGCTGCATAATTCTTGTTGTGGAGGGCTGTCTTGTGCATTATAGGATGTTTAGGAATATCCCTGGATTCTAGCCTCAAGATGCCAGTAACGTGTACAAGTGCAAACACACACACAGAGTCATCACTATCAAAAATGTCAGACATGCCAAATGTCCTTACGGGGCAAAATAACCCTAGCTGAGAACCACTGGCCCAGAGTGATCCAGGCCTTTAAAAGGGTCACATCAACTGTCTCTATAGTAACCTCACTGCCTTGCTTCACATCTGAATGGGCCCTGATAAAAACTATTGGCTAACTCCCATTTCCAGTGACAACCATTGAATACCTCAAACCCAGCAGGAATGCCTATTGTATGCCAGGCACTATACAAGGTATTGAGAATGAAGCACCAAACAAGAGAGACATGGCCCTGCCATCGTGGAAATGACAGGCTGAGAGGGGGAGACAAGGCATGTAGAGAAAAGAAATGGGGTACTATAAGAAAATCAAAGCAGGTTTTTCATCTAGATTAGGGAGGTCAAGAAAGGCTCTGGGAGGAAATGAAGAATTAGCCAGTTGGAGATTTGAGGGTGAGGGAGTGTTCTGTGGAGCAGGAACAGAGTGTCCAGAAGCCCTGACTTAAGAGAGGATGTTGTACATTCAAGGAACACAAAGAAGTCTGTCGTGAACCAGGCTCAGGACGATGGAAAGTCATTTTCTTCTGTACTCCTCTGGGTTTCTAGAACAAGCATATAAACTTAGAATCATATTAAACAATATTTCCCCCGCCTCGTCCTTGCTCAACTCCCCCCGCCCTTAGTCACCCAGTTATCAAGTTTTGTCAATTCTACCACCAGAATCTTTCTGTAAACTCTCTTTGTCTCCATTCCCACCACCAGAGCCCTGATGCAGACTCTCTTCATTACTCAGCCGAATTTGTGAAATAGCTTCCTAAGGAGTCATCCTCCAGCCTACCTCAGAGAAAGACAGAGCTCAGACCATGTCTCTGCTGGCTTAAAGAAAAAAAAAAAACCTGCATGGCTTCAGAGGCCTGTCAGGCTGCTGCCTCCCATGGCTCGTAGGTGCCCTTCATTAACTGCCCCCAGCTACCTCCCGTCTTTCCCACTCTCTAGCCACACCTCGTGGGCCTTTACACCTCTGACTTTGCTGTTCTCTTATGAGCTGCATTTGACCAACCAAGATCATTTGGGAAATCCCCAGACAAAATGAACTCATGATCCTCTTCTATCCCTTCTTCTTCTTCTATCCCTTCTTCTTCTTCTATCCCTTCTTATAGTTCTTCCCTCTGTTTTCACTGGTGTTTATACACTGCTGCTGGTTTACCATTTGTCACGCTGACGCATAGTAATCTGTATAAACCCGTCCCTTGCCCCAGAGTGGGAGGGCCTTAAAGGTAGATAATGTAGTGGACACTTTTGGCTGATTACCCAACACCCATTCTCCCCCTTCCAGGTTCCTAAGAGAAGCCAAAGAAAGGCAAGGCACAGTGTACTATTTAGTGTACAGGCTAAGTTGTTATAACTAACAGACCCAGAGTACAGAGGCTTATGCAAACCCAAGTGCCTCAGTGGAAGCTGACTTCTTGGCCAGCTCCAAGGATTGGCCTACCACCCTTCCCAATAATTGTTTCAGGAACCTGGGTCTAAACTAATCAGTGTGCAGTAGAGACTTCTCTGATTCCCTCATATCCATTCTCCCCTTCTTTAAAACAGAACTCCTGATTTTTGGCTAAGCAGATGGCTGTCTTGTAAGGACTACATTTCCCAGACTCCCTTGCAGTTTGATGTGAGTCTAAGTTCTCACCAACAGACTGTTAGCAAAAATGATCATACCACTTCCAAGCTGTGTCCTCAAAAGAATTGTGTGTGTGCTTCTCTGACCCTTCCCTTGCACTTGCCCCTTACTGGGAGGTGATGAAAACGGAAGCAGTTTCCCTGGACCTAGAGAGAGGAGCCACATGGGAGGATGGTGGAGCTCTCCCAGCAGTTCTTGGAGGCTTTTTTCTAAACTCTTATATGGTATGAAAGAGACACAATTTCTATTTTGCTCACAGTTCTGTATTTGGAATCTCTTCATTACAGCAGCTTTTCCCATACTCTGTACAGTGCCTGACTTCCCCAGGACTCAGGGACTGTTTGAGGGCTGGGCCTGTGACCTAGTTAGGGCCAGTGAGATACAAGGAGAGGCCTGATGGGGGCATTCTGGGGAAAGGGTGGCCTCATTCCTCAGCCAACTGGAATATGGACGAATTAGATCTCAAGGGAAATGACCAATGACTGGACCTTGGTCAGCCAGGACCTTGAAGGACAAGAGGTGCTTCCTCTTGAGTCTGCAGTGACTCCAGGCTTTCCCTCCATGCTCCATGCCTTTTGAAATGACCATTTATAGGACATTGTGTGCTGAGCTCTATGTGCTGTGCTCAACACTCTCCCTGTATTAAATTATTTGGTCTTCACAACAACCCTCCATTTTATAGATAAGTGAACTGAGGCTTAGGGTGGTGAAATTACTTGCTTGAAGCTATTATAATAAGCGACAGAGCTATATTTGAAGTCACGTTCTTAACCAGAGTGCTTGGTGGGACACCTTTGGAATTTAGCAGCATCTTCTCTGGTCTTATGACTTGGGTAGGCATGGGGAAAGGGCATGGTGAGGTCCCAGGCTTGTGAGGTCAGTGGTGATGGTGAGGAAGTTAGGACCATAGAAACATAGTCGCTGGAGTGAAGGACAAAGCAAAGATCACCAAGCAGTCCCAGTCAAGTACAAAGCCATGGCCAGGTCTGTCAGTCAGGGTCTATTGGACTCAACCAGGAATGAGTGGAGATCCTCTTCATAAGCGTGGTCATCAGCATCAGGGGTCTGCCCACCCGATCCCCAGCAGGAACCCTGCAGCAGGTAGGGGATAGCCAAGGGAGCAGGAGGCCGCCTCGGAGAGGCCTGTGTCTTGGTCATGTGTTTTGTTTTGTTGTCACATCTGTTCCTTACCTGTCTCTGTTCTGAGCAATGCAGAACACCTCCCTCATAACAGCCCCCATGGGACTCACCCTGGTGTGGCCGCCCGAGGAGCGTGAGCCTGGGAGTCGTCTGAACCTCGGCCTGGACTGACAGTGCCCCAGCCCTTCTGAGCCTCGGATTCCTCTTCCGTGAAATGGAGGTCATAACCACCCATGGAAGGCCTAATAAAAATGAGTGTTCTCGTCTCTTCCCTTTTTCCCTTCCTCCTGTGGATCTCCTTAACCTCCACTGACCACTGTGCCACCTAGCTACGGAGCCCTCATTTCCCAGAATCCTCCCAGCTGCAGCCTGGCCTCTGAGCCTCACAGGAGACAGTGGTTTTGCCGCCCTTCGCTTGTGGCCTGCCGTGGGCCAGCTCCCCTGAGAGCACAGGCCTCAGAACCAGGAGACTTGGGCCCCACCCTCTCTGTAAACACCAGTTGGGCACCAACTGACCTCAGGAGGAAAGTGCTCCACTGGGACCCTCCTCTTTTAGCCCTGCCCGCTGCTGTATGCTCCAGGCGAAGCACCAGGCAAATCTGGCACCCTTGTACCCACGCCACCTCCGTCCTGGAAATAGTCACTTAGAGCCAAACACTGGGCTGAAGGTGGAAGGAAGTTTAAAGTCCCTGAGTGCTTCTCTCTGGTCCTTTCACAGCACCACCCTGGGCTGTCCCAGACAGAGAACGTTCTCACTAATTTAATTTTTGAATGATTGTGATAGACACATGTGTACATAAAGAGGACTTTACTGTTACTCTTTTTTGCTTACAAATAGAGACAGGGATTAAATGTAACAGAATATTAATCATTTTAATTCTAGGTACTGGAAATGTGGGTTTTATTGTTCCTTGTAACATCCTTTTCTGTCTCTAAATACAAACAATTTTAAATAAATATGATTAATACATGTTTATTGGGAAAATTTTTAGAAAATACCAAGAAGTATAAAGAGGAAAGTAAGAACCACCAGAATCTCGCCTTTGGACAATTTATATATTGGTTTGTATCCCTCTGGTCCTTTTCCTACCATATATTTATGTCATTTTATTCTCTTTTTTTAAAATTGAGATATAATTGGCATATAACGTTTTATTAGTTTTAGGTTCATTTTATTTTATTTTTTTACAAAAAGGGGATCATATTGTTTAATAACCTTTTTTCCCCCTTAACAATATATTTTGAATAGTTTCCCATGCCCTTAAATGTTAATATTTACTTCAGGAAACTTTTTTCCGTGTATTTATGAATAAGGTATATATTTTTTTTTTTTATGATTGGGATCCATATGGATCCCATTAGGATATACCATTTATGCCTTTTATTGTTTTTTCTTATTTAAAAAGATACTATACTTTATTTTAGAAAAGTTAGAAAATACAGATAAGCAAACAAAAGACCATGTGAAAAATCCTTGTAGCCTTCTCACACTGAAATAACCTTTGCTAACTTTTTAGTTTTAAATCTTCCTGTTCACTTTTCTATGTACATATGTAAATATATATAAGTGCACACTTTAAGGTAAAATTGGAATCATAGGGTTCATACTTTTATTTTTAAGTTTGACCAAAACTTTTTAATTTCTCTCATTTGTATTTACTTTAGATGCTAGGTTTGTGGGAGGTACTAATTTTTTAAAATTGATATATAATATTGTATTAGTTTCAGGTATACAACACAGTGATTAGACATTGATATACCTTACAAAGTGATCACCCTAATAAGTCTAGAATCTACCTGACACCATGCATAGTCAATTCATACTTGCATTTTAACTTGTAATTTTTCTGGTTTCCTAACAATATATCTTAACATTGATTAGGATTGTTTTAGCTCCAAATGACAGAAAACCCAGAGTTAACAGCGGCTTAAATATGTTCATTTCTTTCTCTAGTAAATGATGCCAGAGGTAAGCAGCCCAGATTGGAACAGCAACTCCCTGACCATCAGGGACCCAGACTCTGTCTAACTGGGGTTCTCCATCCTTAGCTCGTGCTTTCCCCTGGTGACCCAAGGCAGGTGCTCGAGAAGGAAGAAGGAGAGAGCCACTTCTCTTAAAGGACACTTGCTTGAATTTGTACATCACTTCTATTTATGCCCCACTAGCCAAAACTAAGTCACAGCCCCCGGGAACTAGGATATCACCTAAGTAGGGGTTCTATTACTATGGCAAAAGGGAAGAACAGATATCGGGGGACAAGTGGTTTCTCTGCCACATATCACAAACATCTTTCCAAGTGTATAGTATCCTGTCTTTCTCACTCCTTTTTTGGTGAACATTTCACAACATTATTAAATACTCTCCAAACTTCTTTGTTTTTAATATGCCATAATACACATGTAGCCCTGCTTATAGATCCAGTGCCTTATTACTTGGTATCTGGGTGTTTTGCCTCTTCTGTGAGTGAAACTTGTCAGAGGATGAGGTCCCAAGCTTCCCTCTATACCCTGTGGGTGCCCACATAGGGCATTTGCTGTGGACGCAGGGTACTGTTGCATCTGCCTTGGAAGCTGGCTTACAGGACTGAGTTGGTTTCTACTAACAAATGGAGCGTTTTAACAACAGGTGTGACTTGCTGCTCCCTTTGCAGGGAAAGTCACAGGAGTGAGCAGAGTCTGGTGTGCAGTTCTGCCCAGGGTCAGGGTGGGGTGAGTGGAAGAATACGGAGGGGTGGGGGGCAGAAGGGCATAGGGAGTAAATGGGAACCAGAAGAGAGCCTGGCCCTGGAGAGGCTTGGGGGACTCCATGAGGCCCAATTCATTCTTCATTCAGGTTCAGGAAATGCTTTCTGACTCAGGGACAAGGCTGCGCCAGGCCCTCAGCATGTCTCAGAGAAGATACGTACCCTGTCTTCCAGGAGCTCAGTAAACTATTAAATTCTCAAACATTAGAATTCAACGTGGAGAGTTGCCTAAAATGCAGAATCCTAGGGCCCACACCCAAAGGTCTGATGTTGGTAGCCTGGAATCGGCATTTCTCTGCATCTCCCCAGGTGACCCTAGTGAGCGTGATCAGGAACCAATTTTGCAGAGATGTCCAACTTTTTGGCTTCCCTGGGCCACAACGGGAGGAGAATTGCCTTGGATCACACATAAAATACACTAACACTAATGATAGCTGATGAGCTTAAAAAAATAAAAAAAGAAAGGTCACAAAAATATCTCAAAATGCTTTTAAGAAGTTTACAAATTTGGGGAGTTCCCTAGTGGTGCAGTGGCTTAAGGCTTTGGCGCTGGTGCTGTCAACGCTGCGGCCTGGGTTCGATTCCCAGCCAGGGAGATACCCACATACTACAAAAACAAACAAACAAACAAAAAAGTTTACGAATTTGTGTTGGGCTGCATTCAAAGCTGTCCTGAGTCACATTCGGCCTGCGGGCTGTGAGTTGGACAAGTTTGATTTTGTTGGGGGGAAACTAAGTCAAGGTGGTTGGAGGAAATCTCCTAAACCAGGCAAACCTGTAGCCTGTATCTGCTCAGTAGGTAGCTTGAACCTCGATTAAGCCTTGGGCTATAACCAAATAATGAGGACACGAGTCAGACACACTTATGCCCAAATCTCAGTTCTAGCCTTTAGTAAACTGTGTGACCTCAGGCAAATTAGTTAACCTCTCCAAGCCTCAGTTTTCTCATCTATAAAATGGGAATGATCATAGTGTTTCCCATGTAAAAATAAACATTAGTGCTTAGCAGAGTGCCTGACGCTCAGTCAATGCTAGATATTATTATTCAATTAATTAAAATTAATTTATTAATTAAAATCCCCTCTAGGTAAGTGGTTACAGCAAGGGACTGGAGACAAGGTATATAAAGCATCCCATACACTGCCTGACTCATGGTCGTAGGCATTCTTTAAATTCTTATCATTATTAACATCCTCACATACATTTTAATTAGAGAACTTAGCATCTCTGCAACTGTACCCACCACACAATTTTATCCTCCCAAGAGAAATCATGGATTTCAGGGTTCTAATATATGAACTGAACATTGACCCCAGTGCCTGCCCCAGCATGAAAGAGGTTTTCTCAGCTCCTTTGGGAAAGATGTGCACGTGCTGTGCACGTGTGCGGCAGGTAAGATGAACAGGAGTGGGAACTTCATGTCCCTGCTTTCAACTCCTGCTTTTGAGGGAACCCAGGCCTAGCCTTGGGCCATTCACTCAGCCCTGAGAGTCAGGGAGCTGAGGAGGCCAGGAGCTGCTATAAGGTGAGAAGAGGCAGAGCTGCTGTTGATAATTACATTTTTCAAGTGCTCGAGGATGGGCATGTTACCATGGTGATGCTGATGGCTCCGAGCAAGCTGCAGCCTCTCTTGAGTTGTGAGTCAGGTTCACCTTTATTTATTAAAAAATAAAACCAATGCTCTGACCTGTGAAGGACAAAGTGAAGCCCCAGGTGGAGGCAGGTGTCCACTCCTGGCGGGTGAATCAGCATTAGGTACCGCTCACCAGTCCATCCGTCTCCTGACGGCAGCTGGCCCAGCCGGCTCTACAGCCTGGAAAAGTTCACAGAGGTAAGTGGGGAGCCAGCATCTCAAACTGAGGCCCGGGAGAGGAGGCACAGAATCCACACTGCTGGTTGAAAACCACTTAATAGGAAGCAGATCCTATTTTCTCAGCTCTGGCCCAAGGGTCAGGCTCCTTCAGGAGACTGCTGCACTCTGGAAGAGGGGGTCCACAGGGCCCAAGGAGTAGGGCATCCCTTGGCCCACCCTCAGGTAAATGAGGCCAGAGCCTGGCCCCAAGGTGACTGGTGCTGGCAGACACCCACTAGTGTGTGCACAATAGCAGCGCCCTCTGTGGGGAGCGGGGTCCTGGAAAGACAGGGGAAACAGCAAAAATGTTCTCCCGGGGCCTGAACTGGGGGAAAGGGGAGATTTTCCCAGAATTCCTGCAGGAAAAAAGGTAAAGGCCATGATGACTGCAGCTGCAGCAGAGACCTCTGAAGGAGCCCGGTGTCATGTCAACAGCTCCACAAGAAGGCCTACAGTAACAGTACCAG
Source organism: Lyroderma lyra (assembly GCA_004026885.1). Lineage (NCBI taxonomy): Eukaryota > Metazoa > Chordata > Mammalia > Chiroptera > Megadermatidae > Lyroderma > Lyroderma lyra. Next base: position 104,082 of record PVJL010000330.1, on the reverse strand, counting down.
TGACATACTGGAATCTTCTTCCTAAGCTTAGACGCCATCCCAGAATCCCAGCCCTATCACTGGAGGGGCCCTCAAACCTGCTCATTTGTTTGAGGTCACTGTTGATCCCACTGACCCATGTCCTCCTGAGCCTATCTCCTAACCAACTCTGGACTCCAAGTCCTTGTCGTGACCCAATGCCTTCTTCAGTTAGAGGAGTATCAGGTTCTGAAGTCAAAGTTGGGTGGGTGGACTTAAGTCCTCCTCTGGCCACTCGCTAGCCTTGTGACTGAGCCTCCATTCCCCCATCTGTAATAGAGGGGTGATGATCACAACAGTGCCTATTCAGAAGGTAGAATGAGGATGAAATGTGATAATATTTGCAAATGTTTAACGTAGAGCCGAGCTGGCACGTTGTACCTGCTGGATAACTGTTAGCTGTTGTTAACTTTGTTCAGTCCCTTATCATACCCCACCTGGATAACAGCAGCAGCCTCATGCCTCCACCTGCGGATTCTAGCCCTGTCACCTCCAATCTATGGTCTGCACCACAGCAAAGTGGTTTATCAAAAAACACAATCCTGCTCATGCAATTTTCCTCCATAACACCTGCCAGTGGCTCCCATTGGCCTTCAGGATGGCTCTTAGAATTCCTTAGAAGGGACTCTTAGAGGGCCCTCTGGGGCATTGCACAATCTAGCCCTTGGCTACCCTCTCCAGCCTTATACGTCACTGTGCCCTCCCCACCTGCCTTGGTAACTTTTAGCCATACCCAATAGTCAGCAGTATCTCCAAGGTGCCAGCCTCTGCCGTACTTCCAGGATCTTTTCCATGATGTTTCCTTTACCTGGAATGCCTTCTTCTCTTTTTGTCCACCTGGCAAACACCTACTCACCCTCCAAGACCCACACAAGCCCCCTAGATGGGGAAATCTTCCCATCTCCCACCACATGCAGAGCAGACCACTTGGAAGCCAGCCATAGAAACGTTTATCACATCACATTGCAATTATTGGGATCCATGTTTGTGACACCTTTTGGCTTCTTGAGAACAGCACTGATTCTAATTAATGTCACTATCCCCAGAACATGCCACAGTACTGAAACAGTCACAAGAGGTAACTGTAACTGGATGAATAAATGAACTCACTCAGACAAAAGTCCTGCTCATAGAAGAGAAAACTGAGGCCCAGACAGGAGCAGTGGCTTGGTGAAAGTGGAGTCCAGAAGCCTTTGATTCCAGGGATGATGGACCATTCATTCATCCATCCGTCACTCACTGAGCACCAATCATACACCAGACACTGCGTTGTGCCCTGGGGTACAACAACCAAGGAGTAAGTAATCCTGGCCCCAGGGCCACACAAGCAGGTGGGATAGAATCACAGGTACACAGACAATCCCACACCTTCCACTATGAGCTGGAACAGAAGATACAGAAGGAGCTATGGGAATTCCAGGAGCCTCATTACGAAGAGGGGTGGAGAGAAGCCACTGTTTCTATGTCTTCTACTCCCTCTCCCAAAGTCTAGAAGTCAAGTTCCCACAGACCACCAGGCCAAGGCAGCTGCTCTCTAGGTGCTGTCAACACAGATGAACAGATATATACAAGTGCACACAGACCCAAGATAGGCGACATGGGCGTGCCTTGCCCCAAGGGGCAGTACTGTCTCAAGGATACATTTGTGCCCCTGAGAAGTCATGTCAAGAACTAACATGGGAGCCAGGACAGATGAAGGCAGACAGCAGAGCATTTTCTAACACTTCACACTTGCACAGTGCCCCTTCCCCCACCAGGTCGCACTGGATCCCTATCAGGTAGGGTCCTAGAGACAAGGCAGCTGTTATTTCCTCCCCCATTTCCAGATGGACAAACAGACTCAGAGACATGTAAATGACTTGCCCAACCCCACTGACTGGTCAGCAGACGTGCTGGAACTGATCTATCACTCCCCCAAGCACTTGCTGGGCATTGAGTCTGTGCCAGGCCTTCCGCTGGGCACAGGGGACAATGAGGCGAGTGGGACACAGTCCCTACCCCTTGTGGGAGACAACACCATAATGGCTATCCTCCAGTCAGACAGAGTCTATGTTTGAATCGCAATTTCACTGCTGACTAGCTGTGTGAGCTGGAACTAGCTGTTTGCCTCTGCAACTTATATTTTGAGTCTCCGATTCAGCATCAAGTAGATTAAGCCAGTCTCATGCTCAAGCCCTCCAGTCACTCCCACCACACACACTCCTCAGCAGTGCCCCACGTGACCCAGCTCCTACTCCCTCACCCACTCACTTCCTGTCCCACTGGCCTCCTGGCTGTGCCTAGAGCAAAACAAGTACCTCTAACTGCTCCTGGACACATTTCCTCCAGGTCTTCACACGGCTGACTCTTTCTCTGTCTGCTGAGGAAGACACCACTGAGTCAAAAACAACGGATGGCCCTGTCACTCTAGACAACACTTGTCTCCAGGGCACTCCCTTTATATAAGAAGGCATGATACCATTGGTGTATGATCTGTCTCCCAGCTAGTACAGAAGGGTAGGAATGTGCCCGTTTTGTTCACAACTACATCCTCAGTGCCTAAAACAGTGTCTGGCACATAGTAGGAACTCAATGTTATTTTTATGAACATAAATAAATCAATACACCTCACTTTTCTCCCTTTTAAAAGGACACCTACAGCACATAGTTATAAGCATTAAAGATGTTATAAACGGAAGATGCTTAGCCTGGTGCCTGGTGCTTAGTTAGCACAGAGTAATGCTATCATGGTTACACTCACGGTCTCACTGGTCTCACGGGGGAGACAGGTGTCAAAATAAATCACACAACATGATAACCATCTTCTCTTACTTTCGAGCCTTCTCCTCCACTTTGGGGTCCAGGCAGCAGCCCCTCCATCTGCCTGAAGATCAGGGCCCAAAATTCCTGCTTTGTCTGCTGAGGTCACCCTTGGGGTCTGGCCCTGATGACTGGGAGACCTCTGGGCCCGCCTGGGCTGGGGGCAGTGGGCAGAGTCCAAACCAGCCCTCAGAAACCCTTGATTTTGCCCCCTGAGAGCAGGCCCCACATCAAAGCCAATCTCAGAGGGGTGAGGCCTCTCGATAAATAGAAGATTAAAGAAGGCGAGGTCTCCACAGGCCACAGGGAGAGGCAGCCGGCAGCCGACCACAGAGGGGTGGCCTTGACACAGCCCTGGTGGCAGTCATCTTGGGGGGCAAGGGATAAGAAGGGGGCCCAGCCTTGGGCAAGTGGAGCCAGTGGCAGGGGTGTACCTCAGCCTGGGCCTGGCCCCTGCTTATCACACTTTGGCCTGTCCCTCTAGTCCCTGCCTGCTTAACCCTTTCCCAGCCTAGCAGCAGCCAGGAGGCTCATCAAAGGAACCCTTGGGTCTCTTCAAGAGAATTTGTTTGGTCATCGGGTTCGGTCATTGGGGTTTGCTCCCTTCAGTGAGAGAGCCTGTAATGAGGACCTCCTGGCCCCAGCCTTCCTCCCCAGGGAAGGTCTGTAATTAGTGCGAGAGGCGAGGCTAGGGAAGCTCAGACAATGTCATTTGAACCAGGATGACACAGGGCTCAATTGCTAGTCTGCACATTTTTTTCTGGTGCCATTTCATACACAAAACCCTGGCAAGCTTAACCCTTTCCTGGCTGGGCCCTGATTTGGGGGTTTCAGCTTAGTGTATCATCCATCCCTATGCCTAAAGGGTGCTATTCTCGCTTCTCCCCGACACCCTCCCCCCAATTCAGATGAGCCATGCTTTCCAACTTCCCTGACATCCAACAAAACATTCAACATCAGTCATCCAAGAAGCCTTCACAGAGTGTCACCAGATGCTAAGTACCAAGGGGAGGGGACCCAGAGGAAAAATCTCCCATTGTGTCATCAAGGAAATTTCAATCCTCTGAGCAATAGAGGAATGCATACTAGAAACAGGTGACAATCAATGCAGAACAGGGTTGAATCCGACAGTGAGGACCAGTTCAGGACAGGGAAGGAGCCACGTGGAAGCAGAGTAGACAAGAGGAGCTCATGGACTGACGTGGGGTAAGCACTCCGTAAATATGTACTAAGGGAGAAATCTTCCTGGATCAGAGCATTTCTGTAATTGAAATCTGAGGGCTGAACCCACAGGGAGAGGGGAGGCAGGCAAAGCCTGGGCAGCTCTGAGCCAGCCCCAGGTGGGGACAGATATCAGAGTCCATTGGGACAGGCAGGGACCGTAGCTCTCCCCCATGCTCCTGAAGCACTCATTCTCAATCCTTGAACTACAGTTTATGTCATATGGACTGCAACCCATCTGATGACAGAGCTGATACCCCTACCAGACTTCAAGCAACCTGAAAGCTCTGTCTATTCACCGCTGCACTCACAGGCCTAAGCACTGAGTTGGGCACTCACCAGGTATTCAATAAATGTTTGTTGAACAAATGATTGGGCTTGGATGAGAGGGTGGAAGTTTGGGGAAGGATCTACCTCTACTGTCTTTCCCAGAGGGGATGCCAGCTGTGGCCCCCACTGCCTCTGCAAATCTTATCACAATCTCCCTAACATATAAAGAGCTTCTAGAAATCAATAGGACACGACCACCCACCAATCTTCAAAAGGTCAAAGAATATGAACAAAGTCTACAGAAAAGGAGACATAAATTGTTCTAGGACATCTCAAAAGACTCTCCGCCTCACTATGCGAACATTTGATAATATCCTCTGTTTGAGAGACTGTAGAGAAACCGGCAGGGTCGTGTGAGGCTGGTGGGGCTATAAACTGAGATGAAATATTTGGCAATATCTATCAACATTACAAATTCTCTTTGACCTAGCACTCCCACTTCTGAGAATTTAGTCTGTGGATACACAGTGCTTAAACAAGGCTGTCATTAGAGCCTTGTGATATTGTCTGTTACAGTAAAAATTGGAAACAATCCAAATGTTCATCAGTTGGGGACAGGTAAATAAATAATGGGACAGTCACACAGTCATACAATGGGTAGCTATGCGCCAATAGAAAAAAATAATGAGGAAGTTCTCTATGTACTAATATGAGATGATCTCCAAAACAGATTAAGTGGGGGAGAAGGTATAGAATAGCATGTGTATATCTATAATATGCTCCTTTTTAGTTGAAAAAAAAAAGGGAAAAATACACACACACACACACACACACACACACACACACACCCCATAGAAGGATGCCCAAGAAAGTAATAAAATTGATTATATGTTGGTTGAAGGGTGGGAACTTAGTGGTTAGAATGTAAGATATAGAGATGGAAGGATTACTTTTCGTTGCATTCCATTTTTATTTTTTTGAGTCATGTGATGCATTATCCCATCAAATTTAAAAAGACAAAACAGAAAACTCCTCCACCTAGGTATTGGGGGTTCTAGGCTTCTTCCCAAATTGTTGGGTAGAGAGGACGCTACCTCAGCTAGCTACCACTCCCTCTCTTTGCCTCCCCAGTCCCTGCCAGGTTTTCCTAAGACTTTGGGTCCCAGTAAATGGTGGCTGTCATCCCAGCTCCTACCTTATGAACATGGACTATGAAATCAGACCAAGTCAACTGTGTGACCTTGTACAAGTAACTCCACCTCTCTGAGCCTCAGGAAAACAGGGTAATCATGGTATCTGCCTCCAAGGTTTGTGGTGAGGCTTACATGGGAAAACACTTAGGGAGTGCTTAGCATAGATCCTGGGATGTGATAAATGGCATTGGACAAATTTATCAGACCCACACTTCATATTCTTTGCCAATATTTTTGTTGGACTGTTGGTCTTTGTCTTATTGATTTATAGGAGTTCCTTTTAGATACAGAAGATTGAGATCTACACCACAAAACAGCTGAGCACTGAAAGGCAATGGGGCCACAGTAAATGGCAGTTGGTGCAAATCATTATTTCTATGATTATTTCTCCTCCAGGCCATGCATGCTGGTGAATGAAGACGACCCACACTGGAGAGCCCAGACTCATCTGGACAGTCCCAAGAAATGGAGTCTTTCTGCTTTGGCTCTGTGTTACTCTCTGCCATTTATCCAGGGTCTCCCTAGGGGAGGCAGATTCTGGGTGGGCATATCTGAAGGTGTACAGCGAGGGACTAAGCACAGAATACACGCTGTTGGGTCCCCTCATCCTGATCTTTCGATCCTCGCTTGCCATAGTACTGAGAAAAAAAATGTGGCTCCCCTGGGCCCACATCCATTCACTTTCTCCAGGGAATTGGTCTGCCCTTCAGTTCTGGAAGCTCCAGTAATGTTCCTCGGAGCATCTGGAATGCGTATTTGTTTTAACTGGTGATTGCCGAGGCCAGCTCTGCTACGTTTCTGTTTGTTCAGGTTAGTCCAGAGGGATGAAGCTGATCCTTGGGGATGGGGGATGTCCAGGGCCCCCAGAGTCCCTCTTTGTGCATCATATGGGATGGAACCTCCCCCTGGACCTGCTCTTCAAGAAGCGGAGTCTGGATGAGGGTGGGTGAGAGTTAAAGGCTGAGTCTGCAAAGGCCCCAGGCTCTTCCTTACTCCCCAGAAAGCCCCTTGATTACTGTGCAACTTGTCCGGTCCTAGAATCTGGTCCAGTGGAAAGATTAAGTCAAACAGAACCAAGCTCAAATTCCCAACTCTCTTGCTTAATAGCTATGTGACCTTGAACAAATAACATAACCTCTCTGAGCCCTATAAAAGTAAAAATATTTTTGTATTTACACCTTGTCTCCCTTCAGGGTGTATTAAAACTATTTGAGAAACCCTATAGACAATGGAATTAGATGGGGAAGGGGTGTAAAAACCTAAGACGAAGCCAGGGATGCAGTTAGGTTGTGAAATGCATCCCCAGGAGATGCTGTTGAAAGAGGTGGGCCCCAGCAAATTCATCCCTGAGCTTCCCGACAGCTCAAGTAAAGAAAGAAATGCAGTGAGCTACAAAATCCAGAGTGCCCATTAGATCAGGGGTGTCCAAACTTTTGGCTTCCCTGGGCCAAGCTGGAAGAAGAAAAATTGTCTTGGGCCACACATAAAATATACTTACACTAACAATAGCTGATGAGCTAAATAATAATAATAATGAATATTTTTGAAAGATCGGTGTGTAATTTCCGTAATGTTTTAAGACAGTTTACGAATTTGTGTTGGTCTGCATTCAAAGCCGTCCTGGGTCACATGCAGCCCACAGGCCACAGATTGGACAAGCTTGGATTAGAAATTAAAAATAGACCCATTGCTCAGAAGCAACCAGCTTTTCTGGGCCCTGAAGTCAAAGAAAAATTTCTCTCCTGAATCTTCCAAAAGGGGCAAATGGAGGAGGGGAGTGTGTGTGCGGTGAGGATGATACTGTACCTCCCAGGGCCTTTGTGTACTTGAAATAAAATAAAATGTCAGTTGCCCTCAGAATGGCCGACACATGGTAAGTGCTTAATATATGCTCCCTTCCTTCCTTCCTTCCTCCCTCCTACTCGGTCCTCCATCTTCTCTCAGGTAAGGAGTATCTGTGAGGTCTGCCATGCATGCCAGCAGTCTGCTACGAGTATTTAATCACACAGCAAATACTCCTTGAAAACCTTCCATGTGCCAGGCCCTGGATGAGGCAAACATGGGATTCACCCTAAACCTCATTGGTATCTTCTTCCCTGCTGTCCCCAGATCCTCAGTCTCAGAAGCTCTCTCGGTCCCCCGCCACCCACCCTTTTGAGTCTCAGGGCTCTGCCTCCACCCCAGCACGCCTATAAACCCCAGGGAACCCCACTCCTGTGGCTTCTCCCTCATTCCCCACATAGCTGCAGGCTGCTCCCACCGACCACCACATTCATGGAGCTCAGCCACGTGCAAAATCACAATTAATATTCTGCTCAGGCTCCCCCAGCCCTGCTGCCTATTGGAAGAAGATGGAAACCAGATTTGCAGCTGCACGCGCTGGCATGGATATGCACGGAGGGGTGGGCCTGCTCCGAGAGGAGAGCTGGCGCGTTCTCCTGCCGAGGCTCGCACACGTACATGAATAGCAGGAGCCCCACTTGTAGGTCCACACCTCCACACACAGGTTCATCCATCCACTCGAGCCGTGTGGGCACGCATGGTCACACCACTCAGCTCCTGGCCAATCAATGCTCAGAGAGCACATGGATGCCTCACACACAGGCCTACATTTGCTTCCTGGGTAGCAAGAGACAGAGTCATAGATGTTCAGAGCTGGTAGGCCTGAATCTGAGAGACCATCCTGCCCCAAAACCTCATTTTACTGGGAGGAATCTAAGGCCCTGGCCGAACCTTGACTACTACCAGTCCCCACTGGACTGAACTATGCCCGATTGCATTTTAGCAAAGCCTTTGATTTAAATGCCTGAGGCTGCCTCTCTGCTTCCTGGTGAGGAGCCACTTCAGCCTCACCAGTATTGGATGTTGGGGAAACTGAGGCAAAAGATATGGGACTGGGGAGAGACTTGACAAGTCAGTAGACCATAGGCAGAGTCAAGCCTCTGGCTTTTCATGCCCTGGTCTTTCCTGTTAGTCCCATGCCAGCCCTAGGTGGGACAGGATTTTCAGGGGAGTGTCCCCAACGACATGAGGACTCACCAAAGGCAAGGGGGAAGACTGGTTTTGTTGATTCTTCTCCCTTGACTTTGTACGTAGAGAGCAAAGGGGAGGGAGGGCCATATGCCTGAGCCCATGTCTTTAGGGTTGGAGCCCATGGCCTGGGTTATAGAGGCAGCTAGAAGTGGTGTTGGTGCAGGTGGTTCAAGGTAGAAGAAAGAAGGGTGAGTTCAGAGCAGGACTGAGAGCAAAGCAGGAAGAGGGTGGAGCTGTTCTTGGCGGCAGGCGGATGGAGGGCCAAGGGGCGGGCCTGCCTCCAGTCCGAAGACGGGACAGTAGAGCAGAAATTCAGGGAAAGAGAAGCTAAAATAATTACCAGGCAAAGGAGCTGGAAGGCAGGCAAGTGTTTTCCTAGTCCTTAAGGAACTTCAGTCTTCAGAGAATTTGGAAAGGGAAAAAATCTATTTTTAAGGCCCTTCTCCAAGGCAAGGTGGCTGGTGATTCACTAGCTGCTGAGGAAGGCCCTGGAAGGCCCTCCCCTCTGCTACTGCCTCTCCCTAGTGAGCAAACCCAGTTCATCTGGGGTGAGTGGAAAGGGCCCTGGGTGAGGAGCCTGGACGCCCAGATTTGAATGTTTTATCCCTGCCCCACCGAAGCTAGGCAATCTAAGGCAAGCCTCTTCTGGCCCTAGGCCTTGGTTTCCGTGAGATAAAGGAATAGTAAGTCATATAAACTCTCTGAGCCTTGCTTTGCTCATCTGCAAATTGGGGCTGATAATAACATGTTTCATTGAATCTAAGAGGTCATCGATTGCATGATGCACCATTACTTACGCACTTTAAGAAGGAAAGAACAAAAAATAATAATAAAAAAGAAAGAGCATTCAACGACAACATACCATTGATTATAAGGCATAGTCTGATTTCAGAGATATTAAAATGTGCATCTCAGAATCAGTGGATATGGTACTTATCTCACAAGCTTGTTCCAAGAATTAAACGAGATAGTATCAATAAAGTATTTAGTGCCTGGCACAAAGCAAGCACTCAGTAAATGTCAGGTATTTTTATGGTGCAGGGTGGAGCTGGGAAGGAACTACAGGCCAAGGGGATGGAGAAGTGTCAGAGCCGGGTTCTGAAGCCCACTCCCACCCTCCTGAAAGGGTGCCACCCCAGGGACTCTGTGTCTAGCCCCAGCAGGAGACACAGGGAAAGCAGCCCTGTAGCCCATTTTAGGGAAGCCACAGGAGAACAAAAATCTCTGTCTGTGCCCCGGAAGCCAGCCTAATCTCCAGGATGGATATGTTTTCATTTCTCAGAAGTTCCTGTTAGAGTGTGCCAAAGCCTTTTTCCCTTTACATGCCAGGCAAACAAGGTAGGTTTACTTTGGGTGACCTTCTCACCGCCACCACCGTGGCCTGCCTGCTGAGTGCAAACACCCACCCTTGCACCCTCCTGGAGGCTCCAGGTGGAAGCCTGGAAAGTGGGAGTGCCAGGCCTCCTAAGGAGGTAGGTCCTTGACCCCATCCCCCACTCCCTGCCAGGCCCTGTCATGGTGAGGGCACATTTAGAAGGTGCTTGGAGAAGACAGGGCCCGAGGGGTCATTAACATCTCTCGCATATTATAGATGGGAAAATTGAGAGCCAAAGAAGAGCAGTAACCATCCAGGGAAGGGTGTCGAGTGTGGCAGTCCCCAGCCAATCTCCCCCTCCACACACGCACGCGCACATATGCCCCCTCATACATCATCGCTGCTCACAGCTCACCCTCACAGGAGCCTCTCTCTCCACCTGACCTTCAGTGTCTGGGTCAGGCAGGCAGGAAGTTTATCTCTGTCCTTTCTCTCCTGTGCGTCACTGCCCGGGTTGGGATGTGTATGCATTTTGCTTCACAGCTGGAGCAGCTGCTGGAGAGCAACAACCAGATGTTCCTGAGCCCATAACAGGAGGGAACACCGTCTGTGCTTTCCTTGACCTGGAGTGTTTGGGGGTGTTTACAGAACCAAGCCTGGCCTCCTACCCCTGCCCTTTGGATGTAGAGAAGGGACCTGGGGGCTCTGGGTTGTGGACCATGCCCAGGACTGGCAGGGAGAGAGCAGACCCTCCCTGCTGAATCAAGACCCAGACTTTGGGCCTAATTTCAGTCTAATTTCCTCTCCTAGAAAACTTTTAGGAGACCATATACAAGGGACACGCTGCTGCCAAAGGCTTCAGGTGGGCCCTCTACTCTGAATTGGTGGAGTTCTTTTCAGTACTCAAATAGAATGGGGCCTTGAGCCTCCGTCCCACCACAAGTACTGGGTTTAGGCAGGGCATTGGGGTCAGACATTCATCATCTCCTTGCTGTTCCCTCTGTCTGGAACGCTTTTCCCTCCATTTTACCCCCAGATGATTCCCGTTTACAATTTGGTTCTCGGCTCACGTGTCCCATCTTCAGGGAGGCCTTCCTTGCCTTCACTGTCATATCACAAAATTATTTCCTTATAGTCCTTGTCACTATCTGAAATCATCTTCTTAATTTTTTTGTTTTAACCCAGGCTCTCCTTATTCACTCTGGAACGTACCTTCTTAATCACCACTGTGTCTCCAGTGTATGGTCTGGGGAGTGTTCACAGATGCTCAGCAGTACTCATAGAGCGTGTGAATAAGTCCTCTGCCATTCTCATCTTTGCTGGACTTTGCCATCCCCTCAGCCCAGAGAAGCACCCATCGTGCTCCTGCTCCTTTCCAGGCCCAGCACTGCCCATTGCCTCTTCCTTCTCCCTCCCCTCCCCTGCACCCTCAGGATTTGTGTTGGAAGATCGTGCCTCTCAGACTCCACAGGAGGTGCTGGAACCAGAATGTCTCCCCAGTATTATTTCCGATGGTTTCCTGGGGTGTTCACCTGGGTAAGAATCAGGAAAAGAGAGGACACTCTAATCCTATTCATCTAAAACGGTATAATCTTCCCCAATCACTTAAATGGTGCTTGTGTCCCTAATTACAGAGCAAGCTGGGAGGGACACGGGCACAATTTCCAACCAACCTCAGGCAGACGGGCACTTTGGTTCCTCACGGGGGCCTGCAGGGGCTTCAGCGCAGGAGCCAGGACTCCAGACACCTGCTGGCTCAGGCTCACCCACCACAGACCGGCTTGTTCACCCAGCCAGAGACCATTCCCCCGCCCCGAAAAGAATCGGCCTCATTCCCAGTGGTTGAATGTCCCCCGTTGACCAGATGTGACACATTTGGGGAAAACACCCATGGTCTCAGCACCCTAATTCTACCTGTCACTGTTCTGAGAGTGAACTGATTCCTTTTGGGCCCAGCCTAACTTTTCAGAGTTGCACGGCTGGTGAACTGGTCCCCAGATCATGGGTCCCATTTCCAGGTTCTCAGGAGCAAACTCTCCAGAGCTGACAGTCAGGTGACAGCCTGGAGGGTCAGAACTTCATTCTCCAGAACTATGTCAACCGGGTCAGGGGATGACAGAAAAGCCACTTGCCTACCTGCACTCCCACCCCAGGCAAGCAAACAGGTGTTTACCTCAGCCTGGGTGTGTGCCCTCTTCCCACCCTGGCACTGAAAGAGCCATTTCGGTGACATCTCTGGCTTAGCTGCAATGACATCTCTGCTTCTTAAATGCCTTTCGGTTCCTGAGCTGATTAAAAGCCCCAGACGTAGAGGACACACTTAATCCTATTAATGACTTCTGACCAGGAAACAGTGTGCCCAGCCCTCGGAGGGAGTGCCTTTCAGAACCACCTCCATTTGTTCAGGTGCCTGGTGATTGTTTATCAGCCCTTTCAGGAGATTAAGCTGTATACTTAGGTCAGGGACCCAGGGGGCCTGGGAGTGTCCCATGACCGTGGAGTACAATGCCAACAGCATCTTTGCTCCTGCGAACTCCATGGCTGCTGTTCTGCACCTTCTTACTCTTCAGAACCATTAGGGAGACTTGACTGATAAGAAGAGGGGTCCTCACCTCAACTCTGCTGTTCATCTGACCCTTGCACACACAGGAAAGGTGGATACAGTCGCTTACCCAGGGGGATCTTAAGAGTCCAGTCAGGGTCATAGACAAGTGAGCAAACCATGACAATAGCACATTGGATTCACCCCAGTGGAGATAAGCACACGATGTCCTGTGAGTGTATAGTGGAGGTAACGCTGCAAGCTAGGGGTCAAAGAAGGAAATCCGACTCCTCTTCCTGGAGGAGACACGTGACAATGTCCGCACTGAAAGGAGACGAGCCGATGGGCCTGTGAGATGGAATTCCCTGACTTTGGATTTCGTTCAGGTTCTAGCATAAGGCTGGAAGAATGGAAATCACTCAGCTCCCACATCAACTTACGGAGGAGTGGTTGGCAGAGCCTTACCAAGATGCCAACGTTCCAGAACACAGTTATTGGCTCCAGGATGATTTTGCTTCGAGTCCCTATCTTCAGCGTTCAGAAACCAGATTGGCAAAGACTAGCTTGTCTCTTTAAAAGGGGCGGGGCGGTGCCTCGGGCCACGCCCTCTCCTCATTACTATGAAATTATTGTGAATATTGATGTGGGGGCGTGGCGCCTCGGCCAGCTGGGCTAAGCAGCCAGGGGTTCCCGGTTTCACAGACAGGAAAGTGACAGAAGCAGCGCAAAGGGAGACGCAGAGAGCGCGGGGCGCCCGGCAGCCACCCAGTCTCGGGGGGAGCGCTCGGCTCCCCCGCCCCCGGCTCCCACCCTGTCCCGGGGGCTCCTCAAGCCCTCAGCCCCACTCCCGGGCTCCCCATGGAAGCCAGCTGTGCCCCCGGAGGAGCAGGAGGAGGAGGAGTCGGCTGAATGCCCGCGGTGCGCCCGGGGCCCCTGAGCCCAGCTCGCTCCGCGCCGCTGCCCTAGGGCCCCCGCGCCCCCCGCGCCCCTCACCCGGGTCTGTGCCGCCTCCGCCCGCCCTTCCCCCGGGGCTTCGCCCCCGACCTGCCCCCGCCCGCTTGCCAGAGCTCAAGCAGGAGCTCTGGGCCAGGCGCGCCGCCGCCCTGGAGTAAGGGAACCCCAGCCGAAGAGGGTCTTCGAGCCGGCCGCGATGGACGCCGTGTTGGAGCCCTTCCCGGCCGACAGGCTGTTCCCTGGACCCAGCTTCCTGGACTTGGGGGATCTGAACGAGTCGGATTTCCTCAACAATGCGGTAAGATGAAGGGTCTGCGTCCCCCTCCCACCACTCCGCACCCGTCTTCGCGGCTTGCCTGAACCCCCTGAAGGACGGGCGCTACGCACCACTGGGCAGAAGCGGAGGAGAGGGCTCAGCGCAGGGCCCCCCGAAGGAACATGTGCTTAGAGCTCTGGGGTGTGGGCACTGGATCCCCTTCACCTCCCGCGTCCCCGCGCCTAGACCGGGGCCTCTGAGCTAGCGCCAGTGCGCGCCCCTCTTTGCGGGCTCCGTCCCTGGATGCACCGGCCCCCACTTTCTAGGGGAAGGGGACGTCGAGGCGTCGAGGACCACCCGATCCTCCGATATGAGCTCAAGAGACACCAATCCTGTCCCCGCCCGGGGTTCCAGGGCCAGGTAGGGTGCAGAGTGGACCCGCAGCTGGTTCTCCGCTGGGAGGCGCACAGGGGCCCCTTGCGGGGCCAGAGCCGAACCCAGGTTATGAGGCAGACCCGGAAACTTAGGGGTGCCTCGGAGGCTACCCCAAAGTCAGGCCCAAGATCGCCCAGGGAGGAAGCTGAAGCCCAGCTGGTCACAGGAGCACAGGGCAATCGCTCAGGAGGAGAGAGGTCTTCCTCCCCACCCATGTGTCTTTAGGTCTGTTTCTCGGTCCCCGCAGTCTCTTTGATTTTCTCGTCTCTCTTTCTGTGACTATCTCCGTCTCTGGGCTTGTCTTCCTTTTCTCTCTTCCCTTCCCTCCCTAAGGAAACGTGGCTTCTCTCTCTTCTTCCCTCCCTCTCCCAGGCTCAGCCTGAAGGCCCTGCTGAGGGAGGGGCGTGGGCTCAGTAACTGGGAAAAAATATTTGGGTTCAGAAGGGCCTTCCTGGCTGAAACGTGAGCAGCTTGGGAGATCTGGTAGGATCCCCACACACAAGGAACCACCAGTCTCACGTGCACACACGGGCCCACATGCACAAACACACACACATCCAGGGTCTCTACCTGCTGGCCTCTACCTACCCGGGCTAAGATAAACTTGGCCAGACAAGAGCCAGGTGCATGAGATTTAAAGAATTGAGCATCAGAACGTCCACCTCACTGTCCTGGGCTCCTAGACTGAGAGGTGGTGGGGAAACCGGCCAGGGGCATGATCCTGAGTCCAGGAGGCATGGGTATGAGGTCTCCCAGGGCTCCTGGTCCCGGTCTGAGGGAGCCCCCTTTGGCAGACACGCCAAGGGGAGGAGGGGAGACAGCTTGAACTAGTCACCGGCAGAGCTGGGTTCTAGTCCTGCCTCTCCTTCTGCCGCCTTCTGTGAGCCTGGGCCATGCCACCGGGCTCTTCTCCTTGGGCTTCAGTTTCTTTGTCTCTAAATGGGCAGAGGTTAGATCAAGTCTTTCTGAGGATGGTCTGGCACAGAGCCTAGGAAAAAAAGTGGCAGGGATCTGGGGCTCCCTGGGGCTCCACACACCCCTCCTGGAGTTGATAATGGATACTGGTCGGAGCAAGGGGATTTGTGGGGGCTCCTGCCCTTGCAACCATGCGGGTGGTAAAGCCCCACTGTGAGGTCCCCTCAGCCTCCACCAGCTCTGAGTTGGTCTTTCTTCTGAATGAACTCTGCCGCCCACAGCCTCTTCCTGCAGCTCCATTCAGTCTCGCATCCCCAGCTGCTCATCCGGGCCGTGGTCCAGTGCAGGAAAGGAGGCATGATCCGGCAGTGGTATCCAGCACCCGGACTGGGAGGGGAAACCCTGCTGGGGAAGTTCCTGACCCCGGGCCTAGGCCAGGTCAGGTGAGGCAGGGGAGAGGAAAGGATTCCTAAGAGGAGAGCCAATGAACGCCTGGGCTGGGAGTCAGAAAATTTGGTTCTAGCTACGCTTCTGCTACCAGCCAGCTGGGCAGTTCAAACAAATGACTTTCTTCCTTTGGGTCTCAGTTTTGCCATCTAAACACTGGAGATATAGAACATTCCCTAGAGTGTTATTGTAGAGATTTGGTGACAAAATTAAAGACTAATGAGAGCAATACCTGGCAGGTAAGTTCCCATAGTTAACTTCCTCCAGACACCAGGTAGGGTGGCGGTAAGGAGTACTCAGGTAGGAGTAGCTGTGTGACTTTGAGCAAGTCACATTCCTTCTCTGGTGCCTCCATTTAGACGTCTAAGGTCTCTTCCAGCTGGGACCCCATGCCAACTCCACCCCCAACTCCCTCTTCATTCTGCATGAGGATAGGAAAATGTTTCCAGGGTTAAGGATGGGAAGGGAGGGAGTGTGTGCTTCTCGGTCTGGAAGACGGAGGGCAGAGTATTCCCTCTTTCTTAAAACCCCAGATAAAGGCTATTCGGGCATGCAGAAAGTGTACGTGCTCTGTTGCTCTGTGCAAACAGCAAACATCAGAAAGTATGCTCATGCTGAACTCTGCTAAGACACATGCATCCACCTGGACAGAGGTAGGGGAACGGGAGATGGCCAGGGGTACTTTATTTTGTCTTCTATGAAGATACCTTCATGCTGTGGCAGTCTTGTCTCTGTGATTCTCAGACACCCCTCAGAAGGGGCTGACCTTCCTGCCAGACGTGGGTCCCCCTGCCGCCCCTCCCCACTCTCCCACAGTTCCCCATGTGGCTGCTCTCAAGCCCTCTTCCCCGTAGCCTATGATCCTTCAGCCCCCGGGGCAGGTTATTATACAAGAGAGGGTCTGGTGCTCAGAGAACCGGGATAAAGGACCAGAGGGAGAACAGGTCGTGTCACCAGATAGAAGCACTAGGCTTGTGTGCTCATTTCTCTAGCTAAGAGTGAGGGATGACTCTCATTTCTCTAGTGGAAAATAGCTTTGGATCCCAGAGAAGCCCTGGCTGGGCGGGGGGGGGGGGGGGGGGGGGGGGGGGGGGGGGGGGGGGGGGGGGGGGGGGGGGGGGGGGAGGAGGAGGAAGAGGAGTTCTGTTGTCTCAGAGGGGAGCAGCAGGAAGCTTGGAGGATGTTTGCCCAGCACACTCATTTACCTCCCAGCAGCTGGGGAGGCCAGGTGTGAGAATGACTGGAACACTGGGACCAGCCCAGAAGGGAGGTGTGGAAGCTAAGCTTCATGGCTGTTCCCCAAGCCCCCAGATGGGCTTCTCCTGAGCTAAATGGGGAAGTAGAGAACCACTACCCCCAGGCTTTGGGGGATTTAGGGAGATTAGAGAAGTATGTGCGTTTGGGTGTTCTTATGTATGTGTGTGGGCCTTTAACGGCCCTTAAAAGGGGGAGGTGTGTGTGTTTGAGTGAGGGTGTGAGTGTGTGAGCTTGTGAGCTCACATATTTCTCTTTAAATTCTCACTAACAGGAAAGAGGACCCAAGGGCCAAGGCTCTCTGGTCTCAGAGTAGAATCCACTAGAAAAGAACTAATGGAGAAAAACTGGGAGAGCATCCCAAATCTCAGGGCTCCCATTCAGAAAGGGAGATCTCCCCCAGATACTTACTCCTACTCCAAAATACTGAGTTTATTTTGGACAGAGGTGTTTTTGTTTTGTTTTTGCATCTCCTGCTGAGATAGAAGCTCCTTGAAAGCAGGGGTTTCTCTCTCTTGTTTACCGTTGTATCTCTACCACCATGCACAGTACTTAGCACAGAGTAGGCGTCAACCAACCATTGCTGAATGAGTGAAAGCCCAGGCCAGACCCCATCTTTTATAGGAAGGAGCAAAAAGGGTGCTTAAGCTCATCTACTCCCAGCCATCAGAGTCCCGCAGCCCACACTGTTTCTGTGCTTTCCCATGAGCCATCCCTATCCTGTGTATGGCGCAGACCCCCCACAGCCCCTGCTCCAGGATAGCCTAGAGCTCGCTAAGCCACAGTAGATTTGAGCTTGTGGCTTGGATTCAGACTTGAACATTGGCTTCAGGGCTACCATCTTTCTGTTTCTTCTTGTCCCAGTTGCTGTGGGATTCCTGGATCCACAATTACCAACTTAAAACTAAGGCTTTTCTAATCCTACCTCAGGACCTTTGCACGTGCTGCTCCTGACATCTAGAAGGCTTTCCCTTCAGTTCTCTCCATCTCCCTCAGTTCAAATGTTACCTCTTTAGAAAAGGTTTCCCAACTACCTCAAATGAGACCTCCTGTTATTTTCCATTCTGTCCTTTGATTTCTTCATGACCTTTATCCCAGTTTGCAGTTATTTTATTGACTTATCGTCTGTTTTCTCTGTGAAAAAGCAAATTCCATTAGAAGAGAGATCGTGTCAGTTTTGTTCATTGCCATAAACTTAGTACAGTACCATGGCACAAAATAGGTGCTTAATGTAGTAAATTCTACCATAGGACAATAAAATGAGTCCAAAATTTTCAATCATGTAAAATGTGGAGTTACGGAATTGTAGGACCAATGAAAAACAGTATTTTTCAGTGAGTCTTATACTATCACACAAAGCACTAAAGGAAAGATTATGAAACCTTATTGCAAGCAGTAGACCAAACTGAGAAAGTTCCAAAGAAGCATGAGGCAGACACTTCTTTATCAACTTTACAGATAAGAGTTTTCCCACTTTTATTTGAGATGGGCCCCAGGTGTAGGACAGAAGCCAAGGTTTGGTCACATTGTAGTGGACTTTGCTCCATTCCAAGGATTTACATTATTTATAGAGAAAATTACATCAGACTGGGGAAATCCCTTTAAGGAAATGGGGAGAATGTTTTTAAAAAGACAGGCCTGAGTGTTTAAGAAGTATACTGATAATTCCAGAAGGGACCCTAAGGTCCTTGGGGTCCTGGCCTGGCCAGCTCTCAGAGTGATGGGGATGCTGGATTCCCAGAAAAATGCTGCCTGTGCACTGATCTGCTGTGAGGTCCCTCCGGCTTCCCTGGACCAGCTGGGGATTTGCTTGGTCATTCCTCAGTATACACATCCTGTCCTATAACAACCAGGCACCAGAGGAGTACCTACGCTGGTCACTATGCATACTGACCTCCAGCTAAATAAGAGAGAGAGGGGAAGGGACAGGTGCAGTACCGCGGGCACCATGACAGACTGGAGCATGGTGGGAGCCTGAGGAGGAGCATCAGGCTGAGATAAAGGTCACGAAAGGTTTCACAGAGGAAGTGACCTCTGCACCCTCCCTCCCCAGTGTACCCATCCTGATGGACAAGGGATTCCTGGAAGGCTTTTCAGCAAGAGAGGACTGAGGCCATGTCCCTTTTTCTTGAGCATGTATAGGCATCACTGGCCCCTGTGCAGATGAAAAACTGAGAATTAGAGAGGAGGGGACATCTTAACTCTGTTCCTGGGGCTGGGGTCCCATGGCGTGAGTCGAGGAGGGGCAGGACCACTTCTCCTGCTCTTCCTATACTGGTTGGAACTTTGCTCTCTAAAACAAGGGAAGCTTGGGACACCAGATATCAGAGGGGCCCACCTTCACCCTCATCCTTAGGGCACCATGGGTGCCTAGAGCGTTAGGAGCAGAGCCAGCAGATTTCCTGGCCTGTGACAGGAGAGCCTCACATCCCATCCAGTGCCCCTTCCTCATCCTCACGCTGGGATGCTGCCCCCGGCCTGCCTGGGAATGCTGACCCTCTCGGCAGCTCCCGGGACCCCCCCAGCAGGTCTTTTTAGGTCTGGCCGGGCCTGGCCACTGTGCCAGGAGAGGAGATGGTGAAGGATACCCCTCTAGTGTCTTCCCTCCCTGTTCTGTGTGCCTCCTGCGAGTCCCGGTACCGAGGCCCTCTCCGAGCATCCCTCTCTGGGACCTGGCTTGCCCCTGCACCTCCCTCAAGAAACCAGCTCCAGATGCTGGAGAACAGGCTGTTCCTTTGGAAGTCGCAGCACTCCAGGGGGCAGGATGGAGGAGGAAGATCTGGGTGGAGTTAAGGCAAGACCATGAGCATTGCTCTGGCTGGGACACTATGTAACTAATCCCCTTGGGCAGCCAGAGTAAGTGGCAGGACGCTTGACCAGGATTGGGGAGAAGGTAGGGGTGGGGGTGGGGGGTTCAGGAGAAGCTGGGAGAAGTAAGATATGGCCCAGAACTGTGGTCACCAGAGAAAATATGTCAAGAGTATTGATTTCTTTGAACTGTCAAAGCTCCTGATCCCCATGACCTCAACACCATGTCATCAATGAGACCAACTTGACAGCTGGGGCAATAACATAACAGGCTTCCCTGCTACTGGGGTCACCATGTCTCCCTCCCAACTCTCCTGGGACCAAGTCCTCATTGCAGCTTCCTTGGCCCTTGGCTCTTGGCCGAGGAGCCACTTCACCCATCACAGAC
The DNA here is from genome assembly GCA_004026885.1 of Lyroderma lyra. Taxonomy (NCBI): domain Eukaryota; kingdom Metazoa; phylum Chordata; class Mammalia; order Chiroptera; family Megadermatidae; genus Lyroderma; species Lyroderma lyra. The sequence goes on along the minus strand of PVJL010000330.1, from coordinate 84,234 downwards.
AGGCTGACACATCTGGGCTGGGCTCTGTGGTCCGACATAACAGCTGGACAGCAGCAGCTGCCGGCCTCTTCCCCTTCCAAAAGAATAACAAAAATGAAAGCAGCGGTGGGGGAAGGCAGGCTCTTCGGGCCCTTGAGGAGAGCCGGGAGGCAGTTCTAAAGCAGCAATTGAGGGGACTTGCTTTGGAGACCGACAGGCCCAAGCCTTTCCTTTGTTCATGTGTTTCCCTCTGCCTGGAAGGTCTCACTTCTCCTGCCCTCGTTTCCCTAACTTGCTGTGTGACCTTGGGCCTCAGCTTCCCACTGCTGAGTTCTTTGAGGGCAGGAGTGTCAGCGGTTATTTCTGTCTATTGCTTAGTTATCGATACAATGACTGAGAGCTCAGGAAGTGTTTATTGAAAGGAAGGAAGGAAAGGAGGGAGGGAGGATGGAAGGAACAGACCCAGCTCTGAATATCTTGGTCTCTCAAAGCTGCATGAGTCTGGGGAAGAGGTGAGCTGTTATACCTACCCACTCTGGGCAGATCGTGAACAAGAATGTCCTAAGACCTGGTACTCCCAGGCTCAACCTGACCAGATGGCAGATTCCTAGATGAGCACTGGGGAGCCTTGGCGCCATACCTGAGGTGGGGTGGCGTGGCCATTACAGTCACCTGTAGCTGCTCAGACCTGAGAGCAAATCCTGGTCTTACCATTTGCCATCTTGGCAAATGGTGTCAGCTTGGACAGGTAAGCTGCCTTCACCTGTCCCAGCTCATTTTCCTCATCCAAAAGTGCAGATGACCATAGAACATAGGGTTGTTATGAGGACTCAATTAGAGAACTCTTGCAGAAAGCCTAGCACAGTGCCTGGCACATAGTAAACCCTCTATAAACAATAGTTACTGCTGCTGTTTTTATTCCGATTGTTACCTTCATTCTCTGGAAGGAAGGTCCCCAGCACTGGACAGCCCTTGGAGGAATGTTCTACCTTCTCCATCCCTGTGCTGAGCCCTAATCATAGGGACTTTGTGTTCTCGTCTGTCTGACCTCTGGGGAGCTGGAAAGGGCCCCTTCTCAGGGTTCTCTGTCTATCTGAGCATCAGAAGAGGATGGCCAGGGATGAGCAAAACCAGGGCCCCAGTGAGGACCCAGTGCATGGAGTTGGGCCGGGGGGCAGGGTGAATATTTTGTTTCTAGCACTGTACTAGGTATTTGGATGGGGCAGCAAGAAATCAATCATTCCTTCAACAACCAGTGCTGTGTGTGCTTAGGAGCACAAGCACGACAATCAGAAACTGGGTTCAAATCCTGCCTCATCCTCTTGCTAACTGAATCAGCCTGGGTAAGCTATTCAACTCCTCTGTGCCTCAGTCTTCTCAGCCATTAAATGGGGTACTAACAGTAACTACCTTATCTTCTGAAACTTAAATGGGATAGGTAACTGCATGGAGGGGCTAAAATAGTGCCCACAACTTAAATATTAGCTATTATTATTATTTTCCTTGCTATTAGGCATACTGTATGCTAGGCCCTGTGTGAGGCCCTGCAGAGGGTTCAAGGGTGAATTCCATCCTAAATCCTATCCTCGAGGAGGTTAAAGTTTAAAAAGAGGGAGAGAGGTCCCATTGTGCATAATTAGAGCTCAAGTTTGATATAAACCAGTGACCAGCAGTCTATAAGCACTATGGTGGTACAAGAGGGAGAGGACACTTCCCGCTGGGCAATCAAGGAAGGCGTCCTGAAGGACGCTGCATTCGAATTAGGCCTAAAGGATGAGAGGAGTTGGAATGAGGAAATACAGGCAGAAGGAAAGGTACAAGCAAAAGTACTGCAACAATGGTTCGAGGGGCTGGGCATGAGCATCCAACCAGGCTGGAGTTCACAAAGGTGAGCAGCTCCAGCAATAGTGGTACATCAAGGTCCATTTACAACAGACCTTGAGCATGATGCTTAGGAGCTGAGAGTTTTATCAGAGGGGAGGGAGGGAGGAAGGGAGCCAGATAGTTCTGAGCTGGACACAGTGGTGGTCCCAGCAACTCTCAACTATCTCAGTGCTGGGAGGTCTAGAGTCCATGAGCAGGTTGTAAGCTGTCAGCCTGTCTGGATGCTGAGGGACCCTCCCCAAAGAAGACAGTATTGTGGGCCCTCCCTAAGCCCAGAGCAGCCCAAGGCCACAGCTGACCCTAGGTCCCTTCTCTCCTCTGCCTTCCACCCTGTGCCCTGATGTGACTCTCACACTGGGCCAGGAGTACCAGTTCCCTTCTGGCTCTTTCATCCCCAGCACTCAGGCCAGGCTGACCTGGGGAGGTCCAAGGCAACCCCACCCTTGCAGAGGGACAGGCTGTCCCCCTTAATGCTGAGAGCCTTGGCCCTCCTCCTGGCCCAACCCTGGGACACTAATGGGGTTCCCCTACCCCTTTTACAGCTCAGGACCCTCCACTACCAGGCAAAGCAGGTCCCTATTGGCCCCGGGGACCTAGAAGGATCTGAGCCCTCCTTCTGAGCCTAGCCCAGCCTGGCACCTCATCTCCTTGGCCCTCCTACCCATCAGCTGGGATAAGATGCCCAGAGCTCCTTTCATCATCCTCCCAGAGAGGAAGCCCAGCCCTGCCCTCTGCTGCCCCAAAGCCTTCACCCTTTTCTCTCCCAGGGCTGCAAATCAGTTCCACATTTGGGATCTGGCGTGTAATATCTGCTCAGAACGCTCTCCTCCCAGTTTGCTCAGGCTCCATTCCCCCCACCCTACCCCCCATGGTGAGCCCATGGGGTCTGCAGAAGGGGAAGGGCTCCTTCAGCGACCCCTTCCGAGGTCTGCGAGGGAACTGGGCGGTGGCAAGGTACCAGAGGGACAGTGGGCACGAGGCCCTCCCAGGGAGAGATGAAAGAGGAAGGGGGTGGGGCAAACAAGCATATGAGGGGATGCGGGGCTGGGGGTGGTGAGCGAGGTAGTTCCCAGCTCAGCACATTCCTGAGACATCTGGACATGCTGGAAGGGCCCCAGCTGGCCTGCATGGCTGTGGCTCCAGCTTCCCCGCTCTGTGATGTCAGGACCCAGCATCTCCCGTTCCTCTCAGAGCCCCACTAGCCAGGGGTCCATCTTGGGACCGAGTGCTGGGGTCTCTTCTCAGGACCCCTCACCCTCAGTGAGCAAGAAAGAGGCCCCCAGGGCAGTAGAGGAAATGCCTGCCCCAGGAGAGGGCCTGGACTAGTGGGAGGAGGTATACCCAGAAGAGCCAGGCATTGCCCGTGCAACTGACTCAAGGAGATCCCTCCTTTGGGCAGATGCCAGCCCCCTCCCTTCTCCTTGGGAGGGAGATGGAGACAGAGGAAGGACTGCAAGTGGCTGCTTACCTTGAGCTGTGTGATCCTGGGCAAGTCCACTCCCTTCCCCAGCTCTCAGTCTTCCTCTCTGCAATAGTAATTAACAGCTACATTTAATGAGAGCCTTCCATGTGTCGCACACTGCATAAAGCTCTTCACCAGTGCTATCTCAGTTCACCCTCACAGCAACCTGGTGAAGTAGATCTGAGTACTCCTATTTTACACCAGAGACTGAGGCTCAGAGAGCTGAAGGCTGCACAGCGGGCAGCAGAGCAGGGCTGTCTGCCTCCCTCGCTCATACCCGCTGAACTACGTTGCTTCTACAAATGAGAAGAGATGAACCTTGTGATGCCAGAGTGCCTTAGAGCTCAAAAATTGTAATGATTTCTTTTGGCTACTGTTCGGCTCTTCGAGAAGGGCAGGGGCAGGCATTAGTCACACACTGCGTGGGGGGAGGAGGGCAGAGGCACCTGGCTGCGAAGCATCAGATGGGTCAGGAGTCTTTGGAGGGCCCCTCCCTTGGAGCCCCAGAGAGGTCCAGACCCCAGAGGCTGGAGTCACAGCCTGATCCCCAGCCGAGCCCAGGGGTCCCACACCTTCCCTAAAGGAAGGGAGGAAATAAGGAGAGAGAATGCAGCTTCCAAAAATAAAACCTGAGGACAACTCAGACAGGCTGGGATGCTGAGAAAGCCAAAGGCCGAATGCTGAGTGCACCGAGGAGAGGGAAGAGGCCAAGGGAATTCCAGCCAGAGCAGGGTGGCAGGCTCCAGCCGAGGAGGGCCTTCCAGCTGGCCCAGGGCAGGGAGAGCGGCTCAGCCGTTGGCCACTGTGCTCTGTTTATACTCTTGGGCCTGGCCTAAGCCTGGGGCAGCTCCTCTAGTGTTGGGTAGGGAGCCGTGGTCCCCAGGTGCCTGGTCTGGCTGGAGCTTAAGAAAGCGCCTTGAGGAAGAACAACCTGGAGAATGGGTACAACGAATCCCAATAAGAAGGAGTCGAAGGCATCCAGCCGCACGGAAACTGCCTGGAGCAGGAGCAAGCTGGCCTCCGAGCGGAATTCAAGGCAGCCACTCCTGGAGGCTCAGCTGCAGAAACAAAGGCTTTCAGTCCATTAACTCACTAGCGCAGTCCTTCCTTCACTCACTCATTCAGTCACTCAGCAAACATCTGCGCATCTAAGTGTGCTGGGACCAGTGCTAGGCTTTAGAGATACACATGAGAATTGGACACACCAAGACATAGAGGCAACATGGCTGGGTCATTACAAGCTACACTAAGGACTGGGAAACTGTCCTAAGGGCAGTAGGGAGTCATCTATGGATATTGAGCAGGGGAGTCCCCTAGTCATATTTGTGTTGAAGATCCCTCTTGATGCAAGGTGGAGAATGCTCTGGAGACAGATCAGAGTTCAAGCCTTAGACCTACCTTCATAAACCTTTTGTGAGCAGGAATTGGGCTTTATCTCTATATCCACAGGGCTGGGCACACAGTAGGTACTTGGTAAATACTGAGCAAATGTGGGAATGATGAATAAATGAATGTGATTGGATGTCCTTATTCTCCGGAAACCCTCAGCGGCAGCCCTGGCACTTAGTCTCCAGTGTCCTGAGCTGTCCCACAGGGATCCTCTGGCCACTGCCTATGGACCAACATCTCTAGCAGCCAAACCGTGGACTGCTGTGCCCTTAGTGGTGCCAGTCACAGCTAATACCAGCCCTGGGCGGCAGCACTCACTGCCACTGCATCCTCTTGCCCAGACAGTACCTGGCACCCACCCCAGGGTTGGGCCACAGCACAGGGGCTGGCCGGAAACCTGCAGGCCAGCTCTCTACTTGCCTGAGGGACCCATATGCTGGCCAGGGAGGGGTTACCAGTGTTAAGAAGGGGAACTGGAAGGCCAGACGAACAGGACTGGAGGCTGGAGTGAATTCACACCCTCCCCAGGACCTTGCTCTCACAGAAGCAGCCTCTGGTGCATGCCAACCTACCTTTCCCTCTCTCCTTTCCTGTCTGCAGTGCACATGCACAGGAAAGCTCAATCCCCACTTTACCCCCTCCTCCAGTCCCAGCCCTCACTATCTCAGCCCCAGGCAAGCCTGGGACTCCTAAAATTCCCTTTCTGGGGATCACGTGACTCAGTCATCTTAGGCACGTGTCAGCATTTAGTTCTACGGTCGTGTGAGATTTTGCACGTGTTCATGTGAGGGTGCGCATGACCACATCTCTGACTGTGTCTGGGGTGACTGCACATGTGTGCGTAGATGGGAGTCTGTGTCTGATCACATCTGAGGAGTTACATCCTCACTGACTCTGTGTTAGTGCCCACCAGTGGCCGCCTGTGTGTGCCCATGAGTGTGCATGTGTAGTGGCACCTGTGCCAGGCTGTATATGGAACTGTCTGAATGGGTTCGTGGGCGTGGATCTTAACATTGGGCGGCGTTTCCCTGTGTAAGTAGAAACCTCACAGCCCATGTCTGTATAGCATGTGTACAAGACTGAGCATGCGTGCACACACACAGAAGCATTTCTGGTTATTTGGACTTGGGTTCTGTGGTGAATAGTTCAGTAGGGGGAAAATATGAAACCTCAGCAGCTGCCTTCCCTGAGCATGTGGGGAATGGGGGATGAGTGAGGTTGGAGTTGGAACAATGTGCTCCCTTTAACCCCCTGCATCCTGCCAGGAAGGCTCAGGGAAGGGCTGGCTCCTGGGACAGGGAGAACTGGTTGCATTCCTTCCCAGTCCCCAGAGAAACCAGAGCAGAGGAAAAGAGCCCGCTTTCTGCAGATGAGTTTACCTCACCTTGTCCCTGCCACCCCTGCCTCAATAGGAGCACAGACTATAACAGATGGAAGAAAATACCGCCCGCCCCTGGGGTCTCCTAAGTCTGAGTCCAGGGCCTTTTCCCCTTCACCGGACAGCCTTCAAGTCTAGCTCCGGGAAGGCAACCCCCAATACCTGGATGGTGATGCTTAATGACAGATAGGACCTGTCAGACAACTGGGTACCCAGAGGCCCACCTCCCCTCCCCTAAAGCCCCTACCTACTTTCTCTTGACCCTACCCCACACACATACACACACTCTGAGCACAGCAGTGACTCAGACTGGTGGCCTTCAGCTTGAAATGGGGGCAATTTTCTAGTGACCACGAGGCAAGTAACCGTCCAGGAATGTATGGGTTAGTGTGTGTATGGGGGGTGGGGAGTGGGGGCCCAGCCCGCGGGAGGGGAAGGGGTAAGTGTAAGAGGATTCTCCCATCTCTCCTCAGAGCTCACTCTCTTGGAAGGAATGTCCAGCCCAGGATTCCCCCCACTCCTTATCCCACAGCTTAGCCTGGACCCACTCGGTCTCCACCCTCCTTTCCCCAAGCCGACACTGAATCAGCCTGGGTGGGAGGAGGAACAGAAACCAGGGATGGGGGTGCAGGCATCGAAGGGCTAGAGGCATAAGGGAAGGAGGCACTCTGAGGTCACCTCAGGTTGGGGGAGACCCTTCTCCCACACACACCCTCGGCAGACTGCTGCACCCCCAGAGCTTCCCCGTCTCTCTCTGCATTGACTGTAATGGAGCAATTAGGGGAGGAAACTGAGGAGCTTCAGATGGTCCTACCGCCGGCCCAGGAGTGGCCTGCCTTCCTCCACCGGGGACCGAGACCCCGCTGCCCCATCAATGCCCCCGAGGAGGGGCGGCAGCAGCTGAGCTGGAAAAGCTGCAAAGGGACTTAAGAATTGGGCCCCGGCCTCCCCTTGGGGCCGGGGACATCCGAGGAGAGCCTCCCTCTCCACTGCCCCTTGCTCGCGATGCCGGGCCGAGATCATGCTATACTGATAGCTCTTAGGACAGGCGCAGAAGACGACACAGGCCGAACCCAGTGTACCCTGCCTTTCCCGTGCCGGGGTCGTCAGCAGGGCCCGGGAACCTCCTCCGCGCGAGCCCTGCCCGCCTCCCGCCCCCTCCGCAGCCGCTGCTGCCCCGGGCTTCTCGCTGCCTCCTCCCATTGGCCAGGGGCTCCGCAGATTCCGCCAATGAGGAGGCCGGATTCCGGCCCGAGCGTGTAGCGTGAACCTGTGGGCGGTGCTGGGTGGGCAGGACGGGGTCCTATTTTAAATTTAAAGGGCCGGCACTAGAGGCCCGCTTAGGGCGGGGCTGCAGCCGAGGGGACAGGATCCGCGCAGGAGAGCCCCGACCTCTCCTCCAAGATAGTGGAGTTGGCGCGGGTTGCGCGTGGCAGCCGAGGAGCTTATGTTGGCATGACTGTAGGAAAAAGTCTTTAACGAGGAGAGAAACGAATCATAATACAGCATTTCCCTCTCTGGCTTCCCACCCACCCCCTTGCCTGGAAAGGCGCCTCCATAGACCCCCTCATTCTCAGTAGAACTCTATCACCCGCAGAACGGTGACCCAAGACCCCCTACTGTTTATAGATTCCTGCCCCCCACCCCCAATAATCTAAAACCTGAGAGCTGGATGTGGTTACAGGAGAACAGGGGGCCCTGCTGGGGCTGAGGAGGCCTGAGGTATCCAGAGTGGGCTTTCCAGGGTTGCGGGGCAGTCAGAGAGGCAGAAGTGAGGGTACAAGGAGTACAACCTGTCAGCCGCAGAGCTGCGAAGAACCCCTCCCTCACCATTACCTGCTCCCAGTGACCCTCCGCAGGTGGCTTTCCCTCTGGGGACCTCAGTTTCCTCATTAGCAAATGGGGGAGGAGGGCGTGGGCCATGAGTGTTCTCAGGTTCCTTCCGTCTCCAACTTGATCATATAAACCAACCATAACTGAGCTGCTCTGAGAGGTCAGGCACCAGACAGGAGTAGGGCTGCAACAAAGTTCTCTAAAGGGAGTTCCTTCTGGCATGCTCTCCTGAGCAGGAGGTGAGCCTGGGGGTGATGGGACACGACCATTTTTGCCACCAGAGGGGGCCCCAGCACACAAGGAAGCCCTGAGCAACGACTAGATAGATGTTCTGAGTGTCCCACTGGCTCCCTGCCTGCCCCTTGGCCGCCCTCCCCTTCCACTTGGCTCCCACCCTCTGGAAGCTCCATCCATCCTGCTGGGCCTTGGCTGCAGTTTTCAAGCAGGTGGGGTGGAGGCTGCTCACAAAAGGGGACTGAGGTCCCTCAACAGGTTCCTATGGGCACCCCAGAAGGGATCTCTGAAAAGGACCCAGCTCATCTGCCTGGAGCCAAGGCCTTCCGGGACCCCAGCCCAGACTGGAGGATGCGTCTTTCCTCTCCCCCGCCCCAGGAACAGGCCTGGCAAACCCTTATCGCCTGAGAAGCAGCTGCTGGAGAAATACCTTCGCAACTGACTCACTGCCCTGTCTTTCTTCACAGACCCCTCCCACTGGGCCCCACACAGGGCCTTTAAGGGACCCTGAGCAGGAGGAACGCCTCCCACCCCCAGCTGGGCTGGCTCAGGCTCTGCAGAGGGTGTGGCTGGCACAGTCCTGCCTGGGCCTGGGGGTTGAGGGGTTGTACCCTATAAATGGCCTTCACAGTTACTCTTAAGAGGCTTGTTCAGCTGAGGCTTCTGACCTCCTGGTACTGCCTCCCCCTGGGCATTGATGGACAGTTGACATACTGATGTCATTGTCCTCTAGGCTACAAGGGCTTGTCTCTCCAGCAGGTGAACAAGACCCTGCATCAGGGAGTTTACTTTCTGCTGCAGTTGGGAAAGGACTGGTCAGTGAGGAGTTGTGCATGTTTCCCAGTTCTACTTGGCTTCCTGGGCCTCGATTTCTCTAGCTGTCAAAGGCAGATATGCAGCTCCCTTATCTCAACTGGGTAATTGTGAGGACTGAATAAAATGATGTATATGAAAGCACAACAAAAATGTAAGTCAGTGGTAAGTTCTGGGAAACTGGGAAGAGGAGAGAATATCTCAGTCAAAGAGGTGTCTGGGCTCATTTTCTCCTGGATTCTCTGATCATGCATTGTGGAAGGGAAGACCAAACCACCTTCCCTGCATTAGCTCCAAGCTCAGCTCACCTCAGGCCCAGCGTTAGGCTTTTCATAATAATGGCTAACAATTATCAAGCACTCACTACTTACTAGGCATTGTTCTAAGTGTTAGATGTATTTACTGCATATATGTATATGTGTGTTACATATATATGTATGTTTTATGTATTTACTCATTTGATCCTCATAATCCAATGAGGTGGGTACTAAGCACCTAACAAATAGTTGATCCTCGTGACAATGACACTATGAGGTGGGAACTATTATTCCCCCTTACAGATGAGGAAACTGAGGCACAGAGAAGTGAAATATTAATAACAAGTTGTGGAGCTAGGAGTCAAGGGGAAGTCTGTCTGACTGCAGAGACTGTGCTCATCCCCTATTCCCCACAGAAAGATGTTCAGGTGGTTTTGAACCTTATTCTCAAACAGGGTTTTTCTGCTCATTCCTCCTGGACTGGGACAGGCTCTGAGTATTCCAAGGTAGAAAGAGCCCACAACTTCAGACCTCAAACCAATCCTCAGAAGCCACTCTTTAACCACTCACCAGGTGGGACCCCAGGGCCAGAAGCAACACCCAACCAACATCTCTTCCAACCCACTGGCAAATTGATTCAGTCAGTAAATAATGAACAACAGTAATATTTTCTTACATATTTATCATTTTTTAGACAGAAAAATATAAGTGCCTACTATGTATCAGCCCCTAGGTGCTTTATTAATAAGAGGTAACATTGGTTAAGTAATTACTGTGTACCGGGGACTGTTCTAAGTGCCTTACAAGTTAACCCTTGAACAGCATGGGGATTAGGGGCACTGACTTCACACAAGGTTGAAAATCTGCATATAACTTTTGGCTCCCCCAAATCTTAACTACTAACAGCCTACCATGGACTAGAAGACTTACTGATAATATAAACAGTCGTTAACATATATTTTGTATGTTGTGTGTATTGTATACTGTAGTTTTACAATAAAGTAAGCTAGAGAAAAGAAAATGTTATTGAAAAATCATAAGGAAAAGAAAATACATTTACAGTACCATACGGTAATAATCAATACCATAGGTTTACATTGTCTGTTTACAAACTGAAAAATACCCACATAGAGTGGACCTGCGCAGTTCAAACCCATGTTGTTCAAGGGTCAACTGTATTCACTTGTTTAATCATCACGATAATCCTAGCAGAAAGGAACTATTATCATCCCCATTATGCAAAGGAGGAAATGAAACATGGAGAGGTTAATCAGCTTTCCCTGGATCGTGGAGACCAATATTTTTCAGACATTTTTGCTTTTAAGAAATACAGGATCCAACGTAAGTAATGCCCTTTTTCAAGTAGTTGAAATATTGTTATGTTACAGAATGACATGCTTATGATTTTGTAATAAAAGATTTGGTATAGATTACCAGCTCATAAGCAAGGGCATTACTTCTGCCGGACCCTGTGTATTATGCATCATTACCAAGAACATATACAGACACATAATGGAGATTTAAACATTACACCAGGTATTTAACTTTCCTGTGTGCCATGCACTCTCAGTATTTTCTACTCTGTTATGTTCTGTTTTATTTTTTCTTAAATTCTGGTCGTGACCTACTAAATTGATTTCGCAACCTGTTAATGAGTCATCACCCACAGATTGAACGGCATTGAGTCATAGCTAGAAGTATGGAGGCCAGGATTTGAACCCAAGTAATATAGTGCCAGAGCCCAATCTCTTGGGATAAAGAATGACTTGGAGAAGAGAAATGCTAGAGGCATGAAGACAGATGGGGACTGTGCTAATGAGGGAAGTGGAGGCCTCAGTGATCCCACCACCTTGCTTCACAGCAAAAGGTAATACGAAGGTCACTAATACTGCCTTCGGGGTGCAAACCTGCTGGCATAGAAAGCTATTCTTTCCCTTAGTCCTCCCATGAAGGAAGGAAGGTGGACTGAGAGACAGACTTGGACAATCTAAGTGGCATGACCAAGGTCACAGAGCCAGAACAAGAGCCCTGTGTCCTGTTGCCTGGTCCAGGGATCCTTTCATGCCATCCACAGCTCGCCCTTGAGGATAATGATAGTGAAGCTGGAGGTGGCAGTGTAGGTCATGTGATGACAGTGGTGCCGTTAATAATGGAAATGATAATAGTTGGTACTGGTGATGCAGGCAGTGGGGAGATCAGTGGTGCTATTAGTGATGGCAAGAAGAGTGATGGGGAGGTAGCAGGGACAGGGGTGGTGGTGGCAGGACTGGGGGCAGTGTCTGCACCCACTTCTCAAGCTAAGCTGACTCCCCTCTGCTCCCCGCCTCCTTTCATAGCACTTCCCTGAGCACCTGGACCACTTTGCGGAGAACATGGAGGACTTCTCCAATGACCTTTTCAGCAGTTTCTTTGATGACCCCGTGCTGGACGAAAAGAGCCCTCTACTGGACATGGAACTGGACTCCCCCACGCCAGGCATCCAGGCCGAGCACAGCTACTCCCTGAGCGGTGACTCGGCGCCTCAGAGCCCCCTTGTGCCCATCAAGATGGAGGACACCACCCAAGGTAAGAAAGGGTGGAAGGACCCAGGGACAGTGCTCGCCCAGAAGACCCAAGAGGGGAGGAAGCTTTTGAGTGACCAGTGGAGGGCTCTCAGTGGAGCCACCCACAAACACCTCTCCGGCGTCTGCCTCCTGCCTTTTTGTTCTTCCTCAAATCAAACCTATATGGGCACTTCTTGAAAGAGTTTCCTGCTGACTTAGGTCACTGGTGTGCTAAGGGTGGTCCCTAGACCAGCAGCATCACCTGGGAACTTGTTAGAAATGCAGATTCTCAGGTCCCACCCAGACCCGCTAAATCAGTAACCCTGTGGGTAGGGCCCAGGCTTCTAGGTGATTCTAAAGCACACTTGAGTCTGAGAACCACTGACTTAGAGGAAACAGTGTGTTTGTATGTGTGTGGCGGGGGATTGGGAGGGGGTTAAACAATAAAGTGGACAAGTTACCAAGACTCTAGAACCTTCCCACCTCCTCATACTGTGGTGTCCTCTGAGATGCTACCTGGGAGAGACTCCTGCACCCACTTTTATTCCTGAAGGTAGGGTTCTCTAAAGCTCCCCTCTCTCCCTACCTCCCCTGCCTTTAAGCAAAGGGCCCTATAGAGTCTTGTCTGTCAGGTAATGAACACTTGAGAACTCCAGACTGTGCCCCACCTAGAAATGGTCCTTGGGGCATTTCCTCAGGTACAGGAGGTACTGCCCCCATCAGACCTGGCTAGGTGATCATGGACACAGCTCTTAGCCTCAATAAGCCTTGGTTTCTTCATCTACAAATGGAAAGAGCAGTAAATATTTCTGTAGCATTCCCCACCTAACAAAGTGCTTTCCTGTTACTTCTCACAGTTCCTAAGTGAGGTAGGAATCACTGTTACCATAATCCCCATTTAACTGATAAGAAAAATGAGAAGCTAGGAGAGCTCAGTTGTCTGGGTCACACACAGAGTCAAATGCTGGGGAGGGGCTTGGGAGCAAGCAAGCCCCATTCTAAACTTCACACCTTAGCCACCGCCACATTTGCCAGCCCTGAGGGGCAGCATGGGGTACTGGCTTTGGAACCAAATCAGCTTTGGCGTGCATCCTGGTGGCCCACCTGTGTGATCCTGAGCAAGGACTTAACCTCCTGGGCTTCTGTGTCCTCAACTACTAAATGACAATAGTATGTGCCTTGAGAATTCTGGACAGGATTAAAAATACACACATGAAGAGCCCAGCTCAATGCCTAACACACACACACGCACACACACACATGCATGCACACACACACACGTGTGCACACGCGCGCACACACACACGCACACACACATGCGTGCACACGCACACACACACATATATTGATAATTAGTTGTTTTTTTTTTCATTGTGCCTATAAAAGTCCTTATTGCTCTTTCCCTTCAGAGGGCAACGGTGTTGAGTGATTTTATTAATATTCTTATCTATTAAATGAGAAAAATAATGTTGTCTGCCCCATAGGATTATTGAGAGGAATAAAAGAGTTCATAAGTATCCATGGCTCAGAGCTCTCAGCACACCAAGTGTGAGCCGTGAGCTGCTTCTGAGGCTCTTTGAGATTCCCCAGGGCCAGATACGGGCCTTGGGACCCCTTCCCTCACCCCACCACCAAGGGCAGGGACACCTTCTGGGGTTTTACATGGTTCCAGTGCTTGTGGTTGCTGAGGTCTCAGCTTCCCTTCATGCCTTGGCCTCAGCCAAGCCTCTGAAGTCACCTCCATGAGGCCTCAGGCTCCAGCCTGGGGAAGGGCAGCGTGTGGGGCAGACTCCCTCCCATGGCAGGTTCTCCATCCACCCCCACAGGGCCAGCCCAGCAACTCCTTAGACACCCCCAAGTCTATTTTTAGAGTAATTTGTGGGCCCTTTGCAGGGGGCAGCTTCCCGGAGGCCAGTGGGCTGGCCCTGTAATTTGGGAAGATTGTGGGTGTTCCTGGAGCCCAGGGGCAGCCTGTGGCCCAGAGCTGGGGTATGCAGGCTCCCAGCAGGGTGGTGCCTGGCCTCTGAGGTGGGTTAAGGCAGCCGCCGACCCCTCTCCCCACCCTCAGTAGGTCCCAAAGGCCAGAGTCCCCTCTAGCCCTTCCTCTGCAAGCTGGCTCCCCAGACCCTTGCCTCACCACTGCTTCTCTGGCTACCAGCTGCTGGGGCCACCATGAGCGGGGCTGACTCAGGGTGGAGGACTGTGGGCACCCGTCAGCAAAAGGGGTGATGTCTGCCAGCCCTGTGTCCCAGGTGAGGCCAGGAGGCTCCCTAAATGGGCAGGAGGTGGACGCTGCCTGGGAAACCTGAGCCATCACCCCTTACCCCCCAAATGTTTCCAGTCATCAGGTCCTGTGGATCCTTCCTTCTAAATTTGTCTCCAGTATGTTCCACCCTCCCCATCCCCGCCGCCACTGCCATTGCTCAGGCCTCGTCTTCTCTTGCTGGGCGATTTCAATAGACTTCTGCAGTCTCCGCCTCCATCTTGCCTGCCCCCAGTCCCGTCTCCACACACGGGCAGAGTGACCTTTTTTAATGTCACGGATCTGAGCATACTTCAGATTTGGTCTCCAGAGCCGCCTCATTACCTTTAGGGCAGAGTCACAACTCTGAGCCCAGCCTCCAAGGCCACGCTACCCCCACTGGCCTCTCTGATCCCATCTGCCCTTCCTTTTCCATTCCACTAAACTGCTCATGATGCTCACTGGAGCCCCAGCACCTACACAGAGCTCAGCAAATGTTTGCTAAATTACAATCCTTGTATCAACAATGGCTACCATCTATTGAACATTTACTTCTCTTCAGGCACTTTTACAGATGAGGAAGTCAAAGCTTCAGAGAGGTTAAGCAACTTGCCTAAGGTCACACAGCCAGTCAAGAGGGGTCCAGGTCTGTTGTGTAAGTCCACTCTGTGAGCTGCTATATGAAGAAGATGCCCTGACTCCTGCCCCAGCTGGAGTTGGCATCTGCCAACCCCCTGCCCTTTCCTGCCTACCTCCCAGTACACCCTAGCATCCCTCCTCAGTCCAGTGCAGAGCAGCTCCCAGGGGATAGGAGCAGGGCTGAGCCCTCTGCTCTGGAAGTCCCCTGAGCCTGGGTCCTGCCCCCTTCCCCCAGACATGGAACATGGAGCATGGGTGCTGGGACACAAACTGTGCTCCGTCATGGTGAAGCAGGAGCAGAGCCCGGAGCTGCCCGTGGACCCGCTGGCTGCCTCCTCAGCCATGGCTGCCGCTGCTGCCATGGCCAACACCCCGCTGCTGGGCCTCAGCCCCCTGTCCAGGCTGCCTGTCCCCCACCAGGTGAGCCTGGGGACTGTTTGTAGGGGCTGAGGGGAGGAGGAGAGGTGGTGGGTCTCTGGGGGAAGAAGCGTCCAAAGCTCTGTGACTAGGGAGCAATGGGACCCTCAGGAATGAGGATCAGAACTCCCAGACTGAGCCTCTGCCTCCACCTTGGGCTGCCCTTACATATTCTCAAATGTGCACAATGAGATTAATATTTTTCATCCACACTCTCATGCCAACCCTGCCCCCGCCCCTACACCCCATGAATGTAAAGGTAACAGCATTAAGCCCTAGATCCAAAGTGGACATCTGAAGACCCTTCTGGAAATGTGAGGCCCAGAGCCCTGGCCCCTGGGAGAGGCCTTGCCTGGGCAGTTCGGCTCTCCTCGTGCTCTGGGCGTGTTACAGTCCCTCTTCCCGGGCCTCCTTCCGTATAAAATGGGGGCATGAGCGGCTCTAAGGAGCTTCTGGTCCCGAGTCTGCCATGCCAGTCATCGTAAATGCCCAGCCTGGGCCGGGCCTGCTCTGCCCCCTGCCGGCCACACGGCTCACCTGCTCAGAGTGTAGCCACAGGCAGCCGGGTCAGCCCCTCCCAAGCCCTCCGTACCTCACCATGGTCCCCACGGATCAAGGGTTGGCTGGAAATGTGGAGAATCTTTTGTAACCAGCTCCAGGATGGACTCAGCGACACCTCAGGCCTTGCCAAAGCAGGAAGGGGAGGCGGGAGAGCAGCAGCAGCACCCAGGGTCTTAGAGATTGGGCACTTGCCTCAGAGAAGGGAACTGGGGCTCAAAGAGTTAAGCAATGTGCCCCACATCACACCAGTCAGAAACGGTGGAGATGCACTCGAGACTCAGCTGCCAGACCCCGAAGCCCACACCTTCGCTCCACTGAAGTCTTGGCGGTCTAGTGGAGGCCCAGGACCCAGGAGTTGGCGTGGTCCATCACGAGCGATGGGACCCACATGATAGAAGTGCCATCACCCTTCTGCATCAGTCTCCGTGTCTGTCACTTGAGGGCTAAGCTGGGATATAGACCAGGGGACCTCCCAGGTTCCTGCCCGCTTGAACCTTTGGTGATCCTTACTCATCTGCCTAAATTTGGGATTCTGTGTCCCACCCATAACCTCATGACCCCTCTCTGCTGGCTTTGGACCCTGAGTGAAGAGAGTCCTGGAATCCAGCACCCATCACAGTGCCTTCTTCAAGGAGAACCCACTTATGTACGTGCTGGCAGTCATGTAGGCCTGAACTATATACGACTTGACCACCATGATCTTCTCAGGTCTGACATGGCTTTTCCAGTACAAGAACTCACCTCTGCTCCCTCTGGGCTGTACCCAGAACTCTGAGCCCAATCACCTCCCCAGCTATGCAGGATGTCTTAGGGAGGGAGGTGGCATGGTGGGCACAGCCCCAGTGGCAGCTGATGGAGCTGGACCTGTCTCCTCCTCAGGCCCCAGGAGAGATGACTCAGCTGCCAGTGATCAAAGCAGAGCCCCAGGAGGTGAACCAGTTCCTCAAAGTGACACCAGGTAAGGTGTCCAGGGAGGGACTCTTTTCCTCTCTAGCCTTGGGCAGACAGCATTCCTACTCCCTGGATCCAGCCCACCCACCTCCCCTAGCAATCCCATCTCTGCCCAGAATACCCTCTCCTCCCTGCCTTGCCCACTCTCTTCCCTCTCATTCTTCTTACCCAATCTCTGCCTGTCATCACTATTAACAACACTCTCTCACCCTCTTTGCCAATCCCTCTCCCATTATTCACTCAGTGAAGCCCACTCTATTACCGTTTATTCATCTGCCATCCATCTGTCCATCCATCCACCCATCACCCACCCATCACCCACCCATCAGCCTCCCACCCATGCATCCACCCATCCCTGCATTCTGTGCTGCGCTGGGAGCTGTCCCAGCAGCCAGGCTCTTGGTTCCCTGGTTTGCTGCCCAGGCCCCTTCCTGGTGCAGTGGCCACAAGGGGCAGCATGGAATGGGAGGTGGGTCTGCTGAAATGCCCGCTGTCTTGTTACCCTGAAGTCAGAAATGGAAACTCTGGGGTAGTCATAGCTAATCATTTTGGGGTGGAAGAAAGGGACAGGGTCAGTCACTTCCTGGGGTTGCCAAGCTGCAGGCTCAAAGACCCTGGACCCTGTGAAGTCAAGGACAGGCGAGGGACTTCAAGCATCCAGCCTCCATGATATTCACACCAAGGCCCAGGCTTAAAGGAGACAGTGTGGCGGGGAGCACCCAGGAATCAGCTTCTGGGATGTCAGCTCCGGTCTTTCTGACACCACAGAGGGACTTCTGATGTTACAGCTGGTCAAGGCCCCAGCATTCTCCACCATGACGTCAGGCTGGCTTGGGCCCATGCTCTGCTGAACTCTGAGGGCCCAGCAGAGCTGGGGTACAACCCTGCTAACCTGGTTTCCCCTGCTCTCCCCAGAGGACCTGGTGCAGATGCCTCCAACACCCCCCAGCAGCCATGGCAGTGACAGCGACGGCTCCCAGAGTCCCCGATCTCTGCCCCCGTCAAGTCCTGTGCGGCCCATGGCCCGCTCCTCCACGGCCATATCCACCTCGCCCCTCCTCACCGCCCCTCACGTAAGCAGCTGAGGGTGGTCTGGGGTGAAGGATTGGATAAACCCACCCTGACACCCAACAACCAGTGGGGAAGGGTCTGGATCCCCACCCCCATCAGGGAGGTGCCTGCCTGATGATTAGAAATGAGGATTTTTCAATGCTGCCTTGCGATGAATATGAAACAAGTAGAGAGGTCCAAGAGGCCTGCTGAACCCACACTGGTGCAGAGCCAGGACTAAAACTTGACATTCCTGACCTCCAGGAGGACTGCCCAGGCTGTCTCCAAGGAGCACTGTTTGGGGAGCAGTGCTCAGGAGGCCCAGAGTCCCCGGGGAAACATGGAGCTAGGCCCTGAGCCCAAGAATGTAGGTATACAAGGGGGTTGCTGTTTAGGGGGCCCTTGGAGACATGGACTGTGAGGTGATGGATTCCAGGATGGGAGCTAGGGATCCCCCCTGCCCAACAATGTACTGAGTGCAGAGCATGCTGGCCTCCAGGCCTGTCCTAAGCACTTGATACATGATAGTGAGTTTAATTAAGATCTGTCCCTTTTTCAGAGGAGGAAATGGAGGCTCAGAGAGTCGAGTGCTTTGCCCAGGTCACACACAGAGTAAAAGGCAGAGCTGGAAGTTGAGCCCAGGTCTTTCTGGTTCGTAACCATCGGGTCCTGCTTCCCACAGAAATTACAGGGGACATCAGGGCCACTGCTCTTGACAGAGGAGGAGAAGCGCACCCTGATTGCTGAGGGCTACCCCATCCCCACGAAACTCCCCCTCACCAAAGCCGAGGAGAAGGCCTTGAAGAGGGTCCGGAGAAAAATCAAGAACAAGGTAAAGCATGGGCTGGACCCAGGCCCTGCCCTGGGGCATCCTTGATGCATGGGGGCCTCTGCTCCCTGGTCAGTGCCAGACTTTACACTGGGGGGCAGGAAGTGACTATGTGGCCATGGTAACCCCTCTTTTGGGGTCTTCCCCCTCTAGATCTCAGCCCAGGAGAGCCGCCGTAAGAAGAAGGAATATGTGGAGTGTCTAGAAAAGAAGTAAGCATCCTGGGTGGGGTGGTGGGGTGTTGGTGCTACTCCCCAGCCTGCCCTGCTCTCCCCAGTCCTCTCTCCCAGGGCGCCAGGGGCTGGGACAATGGTGGACAGGCCTGAAGGGGCAGCAGTGAGTCTGGGGGCTGCCCCTGAGCCTGTGCCTGCTTGGCTCCTGCAGGGTGGAGACATTTACATCTGAGAACAACGAATTGTGGAAGAAGGTGGAGACCCTGGAGAATGCCAACAGGTGGGTGATGCCCCCTGCCTCCCGCCCTGCACCCTGCCTTCTGTACCCTGTGCCTGGCTCTGGCATAGCTCTGGGAGTCAGGAGAGAGGAGAGGTAACAGAGGTCAGAAGGACAGGAACCCTAGAAACAGGGACCCTGCTGCCTGGGACCCCCGGCTTCCCATCCTTCCTTATCTATACATGTCTCTAGACACCTCACGGGGCGGGTGAGATGCTTAAATGAGATGGTACAGAACAGTGTTTTTCAAAGTGTGGTCCTTAGACCAGCAGCCTCCTCTGGGAATGGATTAGAAATGCCTATTTTCAGGCCTCATGCCAGGGCTACTGAATCAGGAACTCCAGCGAGAGGGCTCAGCAAGCTGAGTTTTAATTAGCCCTCCAGGTAATTCTGATGCACCCAAATGTTAGAACCACTGGTATCGATGTCTGCCACTCAAAGTGAGTTTACTCAGACAAACAGCCTCAGCATCACCCATGAGCTTGTTAGAGAGGCCCAAAGTCAGGGCTTTCCGCAGACTTACTGAAAATCTGCATTTCAACAAGATCCTTGGGTGACTCACATGCACAAGCAAGTTTGAGAAACATTAGTGTCCAGCCAGCACAGCGCCTGGCGTGAAGGAACTACATAAAGTCACAGCTTTGGATTTGTACCCCACTCGGCCATTTTAATCATTCTGGGAAAACAGTTAAACCTCTCCAGGCCCCGGTTTCTTTGTCTAAATGGAGATGTTAGAAGAATCACGTCACAGGAGTCGTGTGCAGATTCGATGAGACAGTGCAACGAAAGGGCCGAGCGCTGTGGGTGGCATTTAAGAATGCTCAATTAGTTAGTTTTTCTGTTTTCTTTGTTATTGCTATGATTCTGAATCCTTGATGGTGCCCAGCCGTAGGGCGTGAATGATTGTTTGCTGAGATTAAATAACTTAGACAACAGCTGGTAGGTACAGGTGCTCAGTAGAAGTCTTTTCCCTTCCTTCTCCCCCAGCTTCTCCAGCGGGATTCAGCTACTCCCCTGATTGACCTGGAGAATGCCCCCCACTCAGGGAAAGGGAGCAGGAGCCTTCCCCCCTCACCCCGCTACCTCTGGCCCAGATTCCTATTTCGCCACCTGCTGTACATTCTAGGAACTGCGATCCCCAGGGCCCGGCCAGGTGGAAAAAAGATGATCAAATGCTTGTCCACCAAGCTCGGGCTGAGCCCCCTATGTGTGGACTCCGAGGATTCCACGCCAGTTGGGACCCAGTCCTTACCCTCAGGGAGCCCACAGTTAGCTGAGGAGGCTGACATGGCAATCCATAACTAAGCCAAGTGTTGCAGGTGCTGTGATAAATGCCCAAACAACAGTGCAATTAACAAAAATGGTAGCTACCGTGTGCTGGACACTCATGATGTACCAGACAGCTGCCAGACATGTCCTTCTTATCAGCTCAGGGTGTTGTGGGGACACAAAAGAGGGAAAGTCAATTTAGCTGTGACTGATGTAGGGTAAGAAAAAGAAGGTGATCTCAGCCCAGGTGGGACAGGCCCTCCTGCAGCCCCCACTTCAGCCAGGAGCATCACAGGTACCCCTGAGTCCCATAGGGTGACCCAGCTATTCGCCATGAGGCAGGGGAGCCCAGGTGCCCGAGCCACACCACAGAGGAACCAAGCAGGGGGTGACCTTTCCTGTCTTGACTGAAATGGGCACCTAGTGTTGAAGTTGAGTCTGGAGCCAGCCCAGGTGCTCCCCTGGAGGGCTCCAGGAGGCAGGGATACCTGCTGGGTCAGAGCTGCCAGGTGACTGCTGTGCCTTCCTCAGGACCCTGCTCCAGCAGCTGCAGAAACTCCAGACTCTGGTCACCAACAAGATGTCCAGACCTTACAAGATGGCCGCCACCCAGACCGGGACCTGCCTCATGGTAGGTGCTGCTCCTTCACTACAGGGCCACAGGAGGACAAGTCTTCCCCAGGGTGACTTTCTGGGAGTGGAGGGGGGTGGGAAGAGCTTCGAAGGATTGGCAATATCTGGAGCAACACCCCCGGGGTGCACCATCCTAGTACCTGGTTGGCTGGCTCCAGCCTCTTTCACCAAGCCCGTGGAACCTTGGAGAACATGACCCGTTCTGACCCTGACCAGTTCTAACACAGTGGCTGTGTAGTGGCTTGTGTGAACCTCACTAGGGGATGGCAGAGCAAGCTCCTTCATCAGGTGGCTTCCACATCCTGTGGAGCAAAGGATTTGGGGAAACACAGGAAAATATGGACTCAGTTCTTTCTGGAATGAGTGGCTGAGCAAACCTCTAAAAACCCAAAAGAGTGCCCTGCTTGTCCCCCTTCCAGCCCCTCCTGGAAACATACAGCCTCTGCACTCCCCAGACCCTCTGAGAGCTCCCTGCTGTCAGGTAGCAGCGCCCCGGTGTGGTCAGGGGTTACTTTGGGCTTCCCGATTCTGAGCTCCTCCCACTGGGAATCTGGTGTGGTGCTGTGCCCCCTGCCCCACCCCTCACCTCCACCTGCCCCATTCTTCCTTCCTGATTCTTCCACCCAGCAGGTGATAACCGCCCTGGACCCTCCCTCTTTTTCCCAACACTGCCTGGGTGGCCCCTGCAATGGCCTGAGAAGCCCTGAGTGGCCTCCTCCGCCTTCTCCAGAGAGAGGGTAGTTGGCTCTGGGAACTGCTTTCTTGAAAAAGTACTGAGCCTTTTGCACCCATTGACTTTGGAGGAGGAGGATGGGGGTGGCCAGGGTTGCAGCCCCTCCCTGCCCTGGATCTGACCACCACTCTCTCTCCACTCCCAGATGGCGGCCTTTTGCTTCGTTCTGGTGCTGGGCTCCCTCGTGCCCTGCCTCCCCGAGTTCTCCTCCGGCTCCCAGACTGTGAAGGAAGACCCCATGGCCACTGACAGCGTCTACACAGCCAGTCAGAGTGAGTGCCCTGAACCGGGTTGTCCTCCCCCGGCCCCAACTTCTGGGCAGAAGCCAGAACAAGAGAGGAGCCAAGTTGTGGGTTGGCGTCATCTCATTCTACCATCTCACTTTGCGGATGGGGAAACTGAGGCCCAAAAAGGGTCTAGGATTTGTTCAATGTTAGCTTTGGAACTGGGACCACACTGCAGACCCCCTGATCCCCAGCCCCTGAGCAGTGGTTTAGGGGATAATAGGAATGTCCCCACCCTAACCCCCGTGTATTATGGTGCCAGTGGTTGTGGGCATCTGCTAAGCACCATCAGCATTTCGTGACTGGGAAAGCAGATGGGTTTCAGCCCAAGGACCGTTTCCAATCAGGAGGTGGTGGCTGCCTGAAACGCTGTGTTAAGAAGGATTCTGGGGTACCACCCAGGGTCAGCAGGAAGGAATGCCACGGAACACTGGCAGAGAGGTAGTAGGGGTGTAGGCTCAGATATTTAGGGTCCCTTGAGGGATCGTGACCCACAGCAGCTAAGAGCATGCAGCTTCAGTCACTCATAGCTGCCACAGCCACTTGCTAAGTGCATGACCTTGGGCTGGGCCTTAAGCTCTCTAAGCTTTCATTTCTTCATCTGAAAATGGGGGGTTCCAGTTCCACATTGACTGAGCATGGTTGTGAGGACTAAAGGACGTGATGAGCAGGTGCTCTCAATACAGATACGACACGGGGGGGGGGGGGGGGGGGGGGGGGGGGGGGGGGGGGGGCGGCCAAGGGGGAATGGGTGCAGAGGGGCCCAGCAGAGAACAGGACGGATTTCCCGAGGCAGAAAGAAGATGCTGCAGGTAGACCTGCAGAGGAACTTCCTGACTGCGCCTCACCAGCTACCAGGAGCGAGTCAGCAGTCAGGGCAGGCGGAGGAAGAGGAGACAGATGGGGGCAGCCAGAAAGCGGGGAGATGGGGAGAGCGAGTTTCAGGAAGGGGGGATACTGCAGGGAGGATGAGCGTGGCCTGCAGGGCCTTGAGGGGAGGAAGCAGCTCGCTCACGGGGGCGGTAGGGGGACAGGAAGTGCAGGCAGGGAGTGAGAACCACTCCCCGGACACGCACAGCCTGAGAGGAGAGCACAGTTGCGAAGGGACACAGGCGGTGGGGACACAAAGTCTCTAGAGTCACGTGCTGGTTTCTCCAAGACCAGAGGGGCCCATGTGTATTTGGCAGTAGAGGAAGCCTGAGGAAAGGAAGGCATGGAAGTTGGGGCGCAGTGGGGGGCAGTGTTGATGAATGCAGCCGTGTCAGGGCAGGAGGGCAGGGAAGGAATGAGCCCCTTGAGTGAGTGCAGTGGTGCTAGGCCCAGGGTGCGGGCAGGGCGGAGAGCAAACGTCGCGGTAGGAGTGCTTGGGGAGCAGGCTGGCGCCAGCTGCTGCACTGCTCGGGGGTGCCTTGCACAGAGACTTCCAGATGCGTGGGACAACGTACTTCATAACCCGGAACCTCAGTGCCCTGTTCTGTGAAACGGGGCTAAAATACCTGGTTCCTGAGTTCCTGTGAGATGTTAATGATCAGTACGGGTCAGAGGGCTTTGTGCAATGCTTGCATGTAGTAGATCTCCCTTCCCTTCATTTGTGTAGAGGACTCTGGGGCCTAGGATGGGGAAGAGATGTATTCGGGGTCTCACAGAAAGGGAGTGGTATAAGAGAAGTCGGGTGAGAACCCAGCTCCCAGATGCTCTGGCCCGGTACCCTCTGCTTAGGAAGAGCTACTTTCTCTGGGTGCTTACTAAGCAGTCAGTCACTTCCCCTATATTATCCCGTTTAAGCCTCACATCTGCATACATGAAGTTGCTCCTACTATCCCTATTTTACAGAGGAACAAACTGAGGCTCACAAAGGTTAAAGAAAAGGTGTGACTTGCCTGAGGTCACATAAATTGGAATTGTTGGAGCTGGGACTCAAATCCAAGCCTGTGAGAGTCCAAGGGCCTGTGTCTGTACTACTAGGCCATGAATGTGGCTGGGATGGGAAGGGAGCCTCTTGGCACCTTGGCTTACCCCAAGCTTCCTCTCTAGTGCCCTCCCGAAGCCTCCTGTTCTACGATGACAGCCCAGGGTCCTGGGAGGATGGCCACAGTGCCCTGCTGCCTGTGGAGCCCCCAGATGGCTGGGAAATCAAGCCTGGGGGGCCCGTGGAGCAGCGGCCCCAGGACCACCTGCAGCACGACCATCTGGACAGCACCCACGAGACCTCCAAGTACCTGAGTGAAGCCTGGCCAAAAGATGTCAGTGGAAATGGCACGAGCCCCAACTTCTCCCACCCCAAGGAGTGGTTCCATGAAAGGTGGGTGGGTGGCCCCTTCCCTTGCTGGGATCCCGGGCTCTGCTGTCCTCTGCCCTTCCCTGGTCCCCGTGTCAGCCACGCCCTCCCAAGGCCCCATCCCTCCCATGTCCAAATCCAGCTTCCAGAGGGGTGAGAGGGTCCTCCATGGACAAAGTCACCCCTGACTTCTCTTCTCTCTCCAGGGATCTGGGCCCCAACACCACCATCAAGCTCTCCTAGGCTGTGCCAAGACCCAGGACACAGGACATACCCCCTGGCGCCCAGAAGAGGGTGCTCACTAACCCAGATTCTTCTCATACCCCTGCCCCCTGGGGTCCCATCCCAGGGGAGAGGGTCCCACTTCTCCCCAGCCCTGCTTTGCCCCTGATCTTAACTGGGGCCTTCCCTTTCCACCCCCAACCCCCACATTTGGACTAGTCCCTTGGAGCAACCACTCCATTCTCACCCCTCCCTCCCACAACCATCCGTCCTCAGAGAAACCACTCACTGGGCTACTCCCCGCTCCTTTCCCATAATGACTATCACGACCACTGCCTCCCGGCCTCCCATACCCACACAAGCACACACATCAACATGCTGACACATGGACGTGCACACACACACACACACACACACACGCACATGCATGCACATACCCCCTACACACCCCTCACCCCCACCCACTGTACAGAGACCAAGAACAGAAATTGTTTGTAAATAATGAACCTTATTTTTTATTATTGCCATTCCCCTAAGATATTGTATTTTACAAGTTTCCCTCCTACCGTCACCCCCTCCTGTGTTTTATATTTTATGAAGTTAGTGCGGGCTTTGCTGCTCCCTGGCCAGGTTCCCCCCTTCCCCTGGCCTCCCCCTGCTGTGGCCCAAGCCGCTGGACCTTTTTAACTGCCAAACTGCTCCATCAGCTCAGCATATGCTTTAAGAAGGCAAAAGTTAAAAAAAAAAAAAGATGCAGCATCAATTCCTGACTTCGTGCCTTTCTTCCCTGGGGGGAGGGACGGGGGAGTGAGAAGGTAAGCTTATTTTATATTCTGAGAAGGGGGGACTGGAGGTTTGGGGGTGTGGGGTATGGGAAGGCATTTCTACGGGGTTCCCTCTTCCAGCCAGATGCAAAATTCAAACTAGAGGATCAAAGAAGTCTGCTGCCGTGGCCCCACCCCAAGGCTTCCCCGAGGGCCTCCAGTTGCTGAGATGGAGGCAGAGAGGCATGTAAGCCACCGAGTTGGCCCTCAGGGATGGGAGCTGCACGTACGGAGTGCCTGCAGCCGGCCAGGCTCTGGGCTGGGCACTTTGCATGCAGCACCCAAGTGGGCCCTCCAGACCTGCCAGGTTCTTGTTCCTGTAGTCTTCGCCTCAGCTGGATGAAAGGCGCAGGCGTCTGAGTAAGAAGAGCTGTGTTTGCTACTGGGGCTGCCGCTTGCTTCCTGCGTGGAGTTGGCATCCTTTGCAAAACGGGCCTCCAAGGTTCCTGTCCCTGGCATACAGGCCCAGCTTCATCCCTTCCCCTCCAGTATGGAGGGGACCTGTGAATAGGAGGGGAGGTCATTCGCACAATTAGATGACCTTTTATGGCAAAAGTAAAGAGATTTTGCAGATGTAATTAAAGTCCTTAATCAGTTGATTTTGAGTCATTCAAAAGGAAACTTATTCTGGGTGGGGCCTGAATTAATCAGGCAAAAGCCTTTAAAAGAGGGACTGGGTTGTTCCTGTAGAGGAAGTGTCTCGTGCCAGCCTGGAAGAAGCCAGGAGCCAGGCTGTGAACTGCACGGAGAGGGACTGCCCCCAGGAGCTGAGGGCCTCCGTGCTGCAGTGCCAAGGCGCTGAATCCTGGCAACACCTGAACCAGCTTGAAAGAGGACCCCAGCTCCAGACGTGACCCCAGCTCAGCCAACCCCTGGACTACAGCCTGGGGAGAGCCCGAGCCATACCCAGACTCTGAACCACGGAAACTGAGATCTTACACGTGTTGTTTCAAGCTACCATGTTTGTGGTACTTTGCTATGCGACATAGGAAGCTAAGACGATGTACACTGCATCTCTCTGAGCCTTCGTTTGTCCACTTGTAAAACCAGGATACAACGAACACCCAGTGCGTGAGGCTGTTGGGAGGATTCAGTGAGGTGAATTATATAAGGCGCTTAGAACAGGGCCCAGCACAGAGTGACTGGAGGAAGATCAGCTGTGCACTGAGAGGCAGCACTCACACAATATACTAAGGGCCAGGCCAGGGCGCTGTCATAGCACCGAGGACGGTGCCTCACCCAGACTTGAGCAACAAGGGCTTCCTGAAAGAGGTGACATGAAGGACTGCTGAAAGTAGGCGGGGGACATTCCAGAAAGAGGGAAGGGCCTGGGCAAAGGCCTCCAAGATGGGAGAAAGCAGGAAGACTTCAAGGAGGTTCTGATAGTTCAGAACAACCAGAAGGTAGAGGGGCCAGGATGCTGAGGGGCCTCGAATGCCTGCTAAGGCATGTGGACTTTAACATGCAAGCACGATACTTTCATCCTCAGAAGCAGGGCCACGGTGGAGAGAAGGTGCCTACCCCAGCTGCCCACCAGAAGAAGACCTGGACAAGCCCAGGCAGAATGATGGAACCTCAAAACTGGCCATCAGGCCTCATCTTCTAGCCCGCTTCCTCCCACAGCGCCCTCTTGACCACTTAATGGGGACCAGCTTGCCTCACCCCAGTCCTGGCCCTGAGGAAAATCATGGCCCTTTTGGGGATCTAAAGAAAGAACACTTTATCCCAAAGGTGATGGGGAGCTACTGCATGTTTTTAACCTGGAGAGTGAGATCATCAGACTTGTCCATCCCAGGCCTCTGCAGGTGGTACAGTGAAGATGAGCCAAATTCCGGAGATAATTAGAGGGACCTATCAACAGGCTTTGACATCAAATTGGCTGTGGGGTACAAGAGACAGGGCAGAGCCTGGGATGACATTTAGGTGTCTGACTGGAAGGTGGATGATGTATCCATTCACCAAGACAGGGAATGCAGGAGGCAGAGCAGGCCTGGAGGGAAAAGAGAATTCATTTTAGCACATCGGGTATTTGAGTTGCCTGTAGAATGTTCACGTGAACAAGTCAGTCCAGGGCTTGGAAAAAAGCGACACCAGATGGAGATTAGGTGTCAGCACCCCGGTGGTACCTACGGTAAAGTCTTAGGTCTGCAGGAAGGGAAGGGGTCTGGGGGGACCATGGAGATGCAGAGACAGTGGAGGAGGAGGCGTGAACAGGAAGGCTGAGGAGGCATGGCCGGGGAGGAGAGAACAACCAGGAGAGGTGAGTGCCCGAGGAGAGAGCTTCCAGGAGCCGTGCTCAGGTGCCAGTACCACCTGAGAGCTTGGAAAAGATGAGGAGAAGATAGAGAGCCCATTCACGTTGACAACAAGGAGGTCACCAGTGACCTCAGTTGGAGCCATGTCTGGGAGAGCTGGGGTACAAGTGAGAATGGGGGGACTGATGTCAAGACGGGGTGGATGGGTGGATGGACTTGAACTCTTTCAGGGAGCTGGGCTGGGAAGGAGCAGAGGGTGGCGCCTAGAGGGGAGGGAGGTGAGATCAGACATGAGTCAACCATGGTGATTTCCAGAAGATAAAGAGCCAACACAGAGAGACGTGATGGATGGAGGGCATGGGGAAAGGATCCAGGGAGGGGATGTGGAGAGGTTCACCTTGGACCTGAGGAGGCTAGAGAGAAAAAGAGGGCATTCTGTGAGTGAAAAATGTGGGGAGATGGGACACTGAGGGAGCCCCCCATGGCTGTGAGATTTGATGATGGGTCAGTGGTGGGGGGGCTGCCATGGAACAGAATTGGGGGGACAGTTTGAAATAGTCACTCAGAGGAATGGGAAATGAAGGTGACTTTTGGTATGACCCACTCACCATTCATTCATTCATTCAACAAATATTTATGGGGTATCCCCTATGTGCACAGCACATTGTGAACATTAGAACACAAACAAGAACTGGCTCCTGCTATTAAAGGGCTTGAAAATCCAGCCCTTTGTCCTCCCGTTGCTGACTAATTACCATACGCCAGGCGCTGGACTGAGAATTTTACATGTCCCAATAGGAATCTAAATAATCTTAAGAGGTGGGTGTTTTTACAGGTGAAGAAAGTGGGGTTCAGAGAGGTGAAGTGATTTGACCAAGGTCATACAGTGAGTAGTGGCAAAGTTGGCATTGGAACACAGGTTGGCTGGGCTTCAGAGCTCTGCAGCCCCTCCAGCTCTTGCCCCGGCACCCCTTCCTTTCTCCTCCAGAGGCCCTTTTCCCCAACCCAGCTTTCAATTCTTGCACACGATCCGAAATAATTGGGGCTTCTTGGAGCAGCTACCCTAGGGAGCCCAGGATTTGGCGAGCCTGTCCAAGTGTGGTCATCTGTGGTCACCACCCTATGCCTGTCCTTCCAATGTTAGGATGCAAGGTGAACATACCCACGCAAGGCACCTGTTGACACACCACCTCCTCAGGGCCAGGTGGCACTGCCTTGAGGGGGTGCACCCCAGTGTCTGAGCTACAGCCTCCGGGCTCTATTATCAGCCTGGCATCCGGCTTTGTCTCTCTCACACACACACCCGTGATGTCTCTCACAGTGCGAGTCATCCTTCTCAGATTGCCACAACAAAACCTTTGTTACACCTGGAAACCAAAGTTCTAGTAGCAGGGAGAGCAGCTGTGGGCAATGCCTAGAGCTGGATGGGCCAGGGCAAAGTTCCAATTCCAGAGGCCAAATTGGTCACCTATCTGATGTAAGTAAAGAAGTCCCTTGGGTCACCTGTTGGGGGTGGGGCAGAGCGGGGGAGGAAGACAGGCTGGAAACTCAGCTCCAAAGGAGCCTGAGTTGCTTTGTCATCACGGTGGCAGTTAAGAGCGTGGGCACAGCTGTCTGTGCTGCACTTCAGCGTGTGACCTCAGCAAGTTACCTAACTTCTCCAAGCCTCAGTGTCCTAATCTGGAAAAACAGTATCCACTCTCATACAGGGGTAACTGTAAGCTCGTGCACAAAGCTCTGAGCACAAGGTCAGCTATGCGGTAAACACTCAAAAGGCATTAGCTGCTATGTTCTGAGTGCAGCTGATGGGCTGGAGGTGTTCAGAGGAGCAAGCAGCAGCTGGGAGAGGCTGGTCAGGGGAGGGGGGCCTTCACTTATCCCTGGGATTCTTGGGAAGAGGGCAGAGCCACAGACAGCTAAAACAAACAGCAGTCAGCAGCTGGTCCTAAATGGGGGAGATCTGAGGACAGAGGAGAGAAGCTTCACTTTTAAAAGGATTGAGTGGGGAGCGCTCAGCAGGAAAGAGCTGAACAAAACACCAACCTGGGAACCCAGCAGTTAGGCAGCTGGTGAGGGAATGTCAAACCCAGCCAGCACTACCATAATTCATGGTGTAGGAGGTTACTCTGGGCCAGGCTTCTGGGAAATTAGAAATCCCAAGGGTGAATCCACAGGCAACAACTAGGAGGCAGGGCACTCCGGGGTTTGCAATTGAATTGCAATCGAATGCAATTCTATTTGCTTCATTCAACCACAGTGAGGTTGCTGGACCCAGAGAGAGGCGGGAGGCAGAGCTGAAGCAGAGCAGGGAAACAAGCAAATTCAAGGGTGCTACTGCATGGCAGCCAGCAAGGGGGAATGGAAAAGGGCATGAGTTCTGGGACCAGAAGACCCCGCTTTAGATCCTGGCTCCACCACTCACCGCATAAGCCATCTTGAGCAAATAAATCACCTGAATGACATCTTAGTGTCCTCATCTGTAACATGGAGGAAATGATACTATCTGCCACCCAGGGTTGCGGTGAGAATCAAATGCGATGTTAGTTATTGTTAGAGTGTGAAGGGGAGTGCCCGGAGGGAGGCCCAGGAAGCAGTTATGGGGCTGAAGGAGGGAGACAGTCTCTGTAGTGGAGCATCAGAGAGGGGTTCAGGGGGGATGTGGCACTTGAGATGGGCCTTGACGATGGACGGGATTTCCGTAGGTAGGACAGAGAAGGGCACCAACTGCAGGCAACGGCACCGAGTAGGACAGTCACTGTAGGGCTGGTGAGAATCGGAGGAGCCCTGAGCCGCACAGCTTTGCCCTTTGTAGTCCATTCTCCTCTGTGAGTCTGGTCCCTCCCACCTTCCTGGGGAAAGAGAAGACAGACCAGATACCTGCTGCAGACAGCAGTGGGGGCTGGGAGGAAGGAGAGAGCCTTTCAGCTAGAGCCATCCAGGGAGATGTCTGGAAGGGCAGATATTTGAGGCGGGAGCCTCAGAATATCAGATGGCGGGGGGAACAGCCCGAACAATGCTGTACAGGCCTGATGCCAGTTCCCAGAATAAGGAGCACAGATGAGTAGAAGGAAATGGATGGACTCAGCAGATAAGGTATGGGAAGATCAAGGCAGACCTTGAACGCTGGCTAAAGTATAAGCAATGGGCATCATTAAACACTGCAGTGGGAGAGTAGCTGCTACAGTCAAAGGTCAACGTCAGAAACCTGTGTCTGGGCCAGTGAGTAGGAGGCCTTCGATCTGAGAAGTCAACCCGAGTCCCACCCTTGTCCAGGTGGTGAACACGCACCCCTAGGACAAGGAGATGAGGCAAGGAGGAACCATGGGATTTGGAGGGCTAAGAAAAGGACGAAGTCCAAGCCTGACTCCCATCATTGTCTCCCGACCCAGAAGCTGATTCTACCTTCTGGGAGCCGCTGGCCCAGAAGCCTCAGCTGGGGCAGGTCGTAGGAGGCAGGTAGGCCTAGAGGAGGCTTAGGGACTCCACTCCAGGGTCAGGAAGTTCCTTATCCCACCCCCACCCCCAGCTGGGTCCTGCTCCGGGCAGGGTCCAGAAGAGCTCTAGACCTAAAGACACTGTTACCAGCAATCAGGTCCATCCCCAAATTCAAGGCGTCCCTGGATATGCTCCCCTCCCTGTGCCCCTTCGCCAGATCTAACCGGGCCTCTAAATTCCCGCGGCGCGGACGGGGTTAAAGCCCGCTCCCGTCACCGCCCCCGCTCCCCGCTCCACCTGCCCGCCGCAGCGGCGCAGGCCGAGGCCGGAAAGCGCGGGACCACGGTGGGGGGGGTGGGCATCACAGCTTCTGAGTGACAGACGGGAGGTGATTGGCAGCTGCCGAGCAAAGAGCTACGGGGAGTGGGGGCGGGGGACTCGGCGGGCGCCCCACACCCCGGCCTCGCGCCCGGGGCAGTGTCGGTGCCCACCGCTGGCTGCGCCGGGCTCGCTCCTTCCGAGGCTGGCTCCCTCCTCCCGGACCCCGCGGGCTAGCGGGTGTCTCTAAGGTGACACTCCGGTGCGCGGCAGCGGCGGCGGCTGCAGGAGCGCGCTCGCCACCCCGGCTCCCGCTCCGCTCCGGCTGCAGCCGTCCGGGGGACGCCCCAGCGAGCACCACGCAGCACCCCGACACCCACTGAGGACCCCCCCTCCCGGGGCGCGGGAGGCTCCCCGCCGCCTTGCCCAGGCGCAGCGCCCAGCCCCTCACTGCTCCGTCGTCTGAGCCCCGGCGTCGGGAAGGACGTGGAGGACCCGGCCCTCCCCTCCCTCCCCGCCTCGCGTCCCCGGGCCCAGAAGGAGGGGAGACTGAACTTTAGCTGGGACCCCGAAAGGCCGCAGGAGCCGCGGGAAGGGAGCGGCTGCAGGATGGCCGAGGGGCCGGCCGGCGGAGGGCTCCGCAGAGACGGGGCTGGCGGCGGCAGGGCCGAGGAGGTGGTGCGGCGACGCTGCCGGCGCGGGGAGGAGGCCGAGCTCTCGCAGCCCTGGCCGGAGGCACCCCGGGGCATGGCCCCCGGGCCCTCGGTGGAGGAGCGGTTCCACCAGATGCACCTCCGAAAGCAGGTGTCTTACAGGTAAGGGGAATGAGCGCGAAGGGGAGCGCCGCACCTGCGACCACCCCCCTTTCAGGGGGCACTCCTTGTGTCCGCTGCTTGCCCGAGGCTGGGGACTCAGAAATGACCACCAAGGGGTCTCTGCCCGCGTGTGCACGGGGGAGGGGAAGCTTCTGGGACCTCTTCTCTCTGTGAAACGTGAAAGCCCTGTTCATTCAACGTGGGATTACTGATGCCAACTGCGTGCCAGGCACTGGACCGGGCAGTGAGGAGGGAGATAACCAAGACATGATCCTTACAAACCTCGGTCTGCTGGGGAGAGCTGGGAGACATCCCCCGCTCTGCTTCTGGGGCAAAGATGGACCCCTTATTCTTTCAGGAGGCCTTCCCTGAGCTTTTCTGGGGGGAACCCCGTGATAGGCACTGGCTGTGGAAGTGACTGAGAAGCTCCCCGCCACCACCATTGAGACTCTAACGAGCGGTGGGGAGGGAAGCCCTTGTTGGACCCCTTTGCCCCAGCAGGCCCTCACTAGCCTCCTTGGTGGCAGACTGAACCTCACACCCAGACCTGTCATGGTCTTAATTAAACCGCCTTCTGCCTGTGAAATACTCCCAGACTCCCTGGTCCTGCCATCTCTACCCAGGGCTCCACTGGTGGAATCAACTGGAGTGGGCCCCAGAAACCACTTTTACGACCTGGGATGGGGTGAGGGAGGGCTGCCCCTCAAACAAGTGAGGGTAAGTAATATGGGGGGGGGTCTGCTGAGGGGGCTGGAGGCAGGGCAGAGGCAGCTCTTACCTCCCTCCCCCTCTCCCGGACCACTGTCTCAACTTGGGTGTGCTGCCCCTATAAAGCCCCTAGTCCAGAAGGACCTCCTTTGGAGGGTCCAGCAGGGGCACTGAGGCATCTGCAGTTCTTAAAGCCATCAGCCTGGTTAGAGAGGTCAACTTTCCTTACTCTCTATAACCAGGAGGACTAGGGGTGTGTCTGAGGCTGCCCTGCTTCTCCCCAGGGCTTCTGGGAAGGTGTTTCATAAGACTGGCCCAGCCTCGGAGGTCCAAGGGCCCCAATATTCTTAATGGCTATGAAGTCATCAGCCCTCCATCACTTGGGGGAGGAAGAAGGGGCTGGGACTTCTCCACCATCATGAAGTGAGATGCTCAGAATAAATGGGAAATAGGTTAGGTTCCCATGAGCCCTACCTTCACTTTGGGGGGTACATAAAAAATCAGGGGTACACTGGGCTCCACTACCAGAACACCATGCTGGGAGGAGGGTGTTATCTATCCCATACCTTCTGGCAAGATGTAGAAGAGCCCTTGAAAGTTCCCTGTGCGAGGACAGAGTGCAGAGGTGACTGATGAGGGTAGAGGGGGACAGGGGAGGGCATGGAATGTAGAATCCTGGAAGAAAAATATTCGTCTGGGCATCAGGAGACCTGGGTTGAATTCTCATTTCTGCCAGTGACTTGCTGTGTGTCCTTGAGCTAGACAAAAATCTCTCTGGGCCTCAATTTTTCACCTGTAATGTAGTGGGGTGACCCTGAGGATTTTCCTTAGCTGTGGGTCAGGGACAAACAGTATCTGGGGCTGGAAAGGAGACCAGAGTGAAGTAGAGGCTTAGGGGACAGGGAGCAGAGAAAAATTAAAGGGCTGAGTTGGACAAGGCTACACACACACACACACACACACACACACACACAGGCAGGAGCAAGGGCTGGGATTCTCCCAGGGTGGGTCCTGAATGGAGGTCCCCCCAGCCCAAACTTGAAGCCTCTAGTCATTAAGGATGCAGAGTAACTAAGCTGTGACTCCTCTCTGGCTGTGATGAGCTCAGGAGACCTCTGGGTCATTCCTGGGAGGGCTGCAATGACAGCACCAGGGTGGGCTCCAGCTGTCTGTCACCTCTGGACAGCTCAGCAAGGTACCTCCTCACCTTGGGGTTAGGCCAGAAGCCAAGTCTGAAGACCAGAGCTGGACAAGGCATCAAGGCCAGGAGAGTCCCCTGGGGAGAAGGCAGAGGAAACCCTGTGAAAAAGAAAGCAGCCCTGGGCCCTCACAAAGCTTTCCAGGCCCTGGGGACCCAGTGGAACAGGCTGTGCTTTCTGGCTTAGCCCTCCCATGAGGCTGCATTGCTGAGTGGCCCGATGACCGATGCAAGCTCTTTCTTACACGGGCCACCCAGGGCTGGCAAGAGCTCAGGCCCTTTTCACATCCTCTGCTTGCCACAGTTCCATGCCACTCTGGGTCGCCGCGCAACCTCCCAGCCCGCTGTGAGGAGTTGCTAGGAGAAGCAGCTGAAAGCCCTTCACTGAGAAAGGGCTTCTGGGCAGAAATGCGGGGGCAAAACAAAGCTGGAGGCGAGGGGTGGGAGCAGGGCTGGGGCCCGGCTGCGGCTGGCTCCGGGACGCCCGGCGGGGCTGGGGCTGCGGGGCGCATTCAGCAGGACAGGAGAAGCTTTTAGGAATGTGGGAGGATTCTGGGAAATAGGTTCCCTTCACCCCACAGCCCCAGCGTGGGCCGGCAGCAGCCTCGGCAACCGCTTTACGGGAACGGAGAGACAGCAGGTCTGTGCCAGTAGGAACCCTTGCGTGGGTCAGGGGCTGCAGGTACAGCTTGTGTCTGCATTTGGGTGTGAGGAACGGTGTCTCCCATACATTCGAGGAAGTTTTGAACTATCAGGGTTGGGTTTAGAAGACCATTGGAGAGGGGTGTCCCGCCTGGAAAAGCCAGAGAGGTACAAGGGACATTGGGTTGGTCAGAAGAGCTTGGACCCCTGACCCTAAGCCCCGTGGTTCCCAAATAGCTCTCTGAGCCCTCAG
Organism: Lyroderma lyra; assembly: GCA_004026885.1. Classification (NCBI taxonomy): domain Eukaryota; kingdom Metazoa; phylum Chordata; class Mammalia; order Chiroptera; family Megadermatidae; genus Lyroderma; species Lyroderma lyra. The sequence goes on along the minus strand of PVJL010000330.1, from coordinate 49,456 downwards.
ATCACCTAGGGCATCTCTTTGAAAACTATTTCTAAAGCCCTATCCATGGGGATCCTCATAAAGGTAGTCTAGGGTTGGGCCTGCGCATCTCAACTTTAAACACCTCTCCCAGGTAATTTTGATAATCAAGGAGATTTGGAAACCGCTGGTTCCACCTGTGAAGAAGCTGGGGGTACACTGTGAGCTGCAAACAACGGGGTATGACTGGCAGGGCGCTTCCCTTGTGTTGGGTGTTGTTGCAGACCCAGCAGGGCCTTGAAGGAGGACCAGCACCTCTAACTAGAGTTCTGGCCCTGGGCCAGGCACTGCATGACATGGAAGTATGGGCCATGGTCCCTTTCCTTGACAGAAGTAGGATTCAGTACAGGGCCAGACAGTAAGATATTTTAGGCCTTACAGGTGAAGTGCTCTCTGTCACTCTGCTTTGTCATTGGACAACATGTTACCGAATCAGCATGGCTGGGTTCCAGCAAAACTTTATTTATAGACACTGAACTTCAAATTTTATATCATTTCCACTGTCACAAATATTATTCTTTTGCTTTTTTCCAACTACTTAAAACTGTAAAAAGCCATTCTTAGCTCACAGCCCTACAAAAATAGGCAGCAGGCATGGCCCATGGGGCCTGGTTTGCCAGCCCCGATCCAGGAGAAGGGGCAGGCAAGCACACGGGAAAGACAGGTGACAGTGGGCTTTGGGGACCACCCTGGGCATTGGGCAAAGGGCACATGCATTCCACAGAGAGAGGCAGTGCAACACATGCAATACAGGCTTTGGGGTCAGAGAGACCCGGGTTCAAATTCTGGTCTGCCCCTTCCTAGCTGGGTAAATCACTTTCACCTCTGACCTTGTTTCCTCTCACGGAAAATGGCGACACTAATACCTGCCCAAGTGGCTGAGGAGAGTAAGGAAAAATAAGTTGTAAAATTCCTGACTCATAGCAGAACTGAGACACAAGTGAGAAGATCATTTGCCCCTGATAGCTGGACCTCCGTGTGGGTTTGGGGTGTCTAGGCCCTGAGCAATGGGTGGTGCTCAAACCTGGCGGTGGCAGAACTGAACAGACTAAGAGCAGGGCCTGAACCTGGGTGCAAGTCCCAGCCTGCAGTCCTCCCTCTGTCCCCTCCACCCCCACAGAAGGGCTGAGGGGACGCGACTGGGGAGTGGGTAACAACTGCACGGGAGAGTGCCCCCTGCTGCTGGCACTGGGCGGCGGGTACACAGCTTCTCCAGGGAGGGGCACCTGCTCCAACTCTCCCTGCTGCTATTTACCAGAGCTAAAAATAACCTTAGACTGACAGGGAGATGGGCCCATTTGTAATTTAAATAGCAACAGGATAAAGCAAGGAGCTGCAAGGGATCACATTCTGTCCTGAATTAAAAATGCAAAAACCAGGGGCAGAAAGCTGAGCTGGAGCTGGAGGAGGGGGCCCGCTGCCAGAGGAAGCCGGAAGCTGGGGGGTCTATCCATTTTCCTTCCTTTGGGAAGGGCAGGGCCCGAGCCCAGCCTGGAACTTCCTCTTCACTGAAGGGACCTGTGGTTCTTGCTGACAAGTGAGTCAAAGGCCAGGCAGGGCAGTGCCCGGAAGTGCAGGGATTGGGATCCCAGGGAGAGGGTCTTATCCCACCTTATTGGGACACAGTGTGCTTGAGACATGCCCCCCCCCCCCCCCCCCCCCGGCAGCTCATGCTCCCCACCACCCACACCAGGGTGGGGATGAACCATCTGGGCATTTCCGGAGGAGCTGGGAGGGCCAGTTAGAGCAGAGGCATTTGAATGGGTTCTTCTCTGTTGTGTTGCTGAGAATTCAGCCCATGGGCCAGGCAACAGGAAGCCTGGGTTGGAATCTGATTTTTGCCTCAGTTAGTGCAATTTCAGAGCAGAGCATTCAGAGAGGCACCACGTCCCCCCACCCCCAAAGGGTCCAGGTCCCAAAGACAAGGGTTAGCACAGGCTAACCTCTTCAAAGATACACAAAGGAGGTTGGGAAGGCATTAGAACTAAATATGGCTTCTGCTGAGCTCCACTGTGCTTGACTAGTGTTATTGGCCTACAGATGTTTGGAGAAGGAAGACTAAATAAGGTACATAGAGTAGGTGGGGATTTGAGGGTCACTGGGCAGCGTCTTACAGGTGAGAAACTGAGCCTCAGAGAAGTTAAGCAATTTGCTAAAGTCACACAGCCAGTAACTGGTAGAGCTGGAATCCACACTCAGATGGATTTTACTTCAAAGCCCTTTGTACTGTGTCAGGCTTCCAAGGGCCTGAACTTTCATCCTTAAGAATCTTTTCTTTTGGCTCTGTACTAAGTACACATATTCCTGGGAGGGCCAATAGGACAGGGGGTATGGCAGCTGAAAGGTGGTTTTGCATGCAGTCAGGGCCAACAAATGGGGGTGGGAGGTTTGGGGGGCAGGAGGCCTGCTTATCTTGCTCTGAGGGCTTGATACTACAGTCCATGCTAAAAGCAGAAGAAAGCTCTTTAGGGCAGATGCAGCCTGCCCAGAGTGAGGAGAGAGCCTCCCAGCCTCTTCTCACCTCCAGCCTGGGGACCCGGGAGGTGCCAAAGGACAATTTCCAAGAGAGATCATGGTTTGAGGGACCATCTTTGACTGTGAGCTCACACAGCTCTCTTAACCCAGTGGGACAGGGTCCCCAGCCCTTCCTCCAATTCCTACTTGCTCAGGACTTTAATGAGGCTGCCAGATGGAGCCTAATCAAATTTCCATCTGTCAATAGCCAGTGGCACCTGCAAGTGACCTCTGTCTCTTCTGTGGGGGCAGAGGCCCAGCACCTGGGCAGGGCCAAGTGCCCTTGGGCTCTGGGTTGCCTCCAAGGGTTTCAGCAGCTACCTGGATCACAGACTTAGCTGCTGGGGAGAGACTTGGACTCAAAAAATCCCCCATGTCTCACCACAGCCACTCATGCAAGCAGGAGATGCCAATTGCCCTCTCTCTGCTCAGCTTGTTGGAAACCTGTATTCAGCTCATTTCAACTCCCATAGGAAGTTACTGAGCACATACTGTGCCCAGCATGGAGCTGGGAGCAATATAGGGGTCAAGAATCCTGTAAGGAGACAAAAAGAATGCACTCAAAAGGTCACATGATATAGGACTATCCCTGGGAACAAAAGTGAGTGTCAGGGATAAATCAGTGGGAATGCTGGCTCTGGAGCAGCATTTGACACTTAGTAGGTATTTATAAAACGTTTCTCAAATGAACAAATGGGTGAAAACCTACCGATAGGGACGGCCATTCAAACAAAACTCTGAGAGCTAAATGAGATTTTTAGAAATCATCCGATTCATCATCCAACCCAGAGATGTTAAGTGACTTGCCCAGAGTCACACAGCAAGGGCTGGACTTTGAACCAATGGACTCTGGTCTGGGCCTCTTTCTACCTTCCCACTTTTGCTTTTGGGCTGGGGTTTTGAAGATTTTGCCTGGCCAAACATTATGGGTAGACAGGGCAAGGAGAGCAGCAGGGGTGAGGGCGCACGTTAAAGGATGTGTGAAAAAAGAGGGAAGAAATGTTTATTGAGCACCTACTGTGAGGCAAGCACCAGTGTGGTGTGAGCTGAGAGAAAATCTCTGCAGGGAAAGCCTGGGCAAAGAGGCAAAAAAGAAAGAAATCAGAACATAAGGAGTCGTGAAGGTCAGGCCAAGGAGGCTGGCTTGGCTGGTTTTGGGAGCAGAGGCTGTCCAGATCGTGGGTTGAGTGTTTGGTGCCCTGGTACATTTCTTTTCCCCAGCTCCCACTTGCTCATTCAGGCCACAGAAAGTAGAACACCTCACCCTCTGGGGCCTCGACAAAGCCCAGAATAATTTTCTTACCCTGATTCCTCTTCCTGTGGGTATCTGGGTGGATTCTGAGGGGTCCCCAGCTCCCCAGTGCTGGCACATGTTGTCCTAAGAACTGCCAAGGGCATCCTCCCCACCCCTGTGCACCTGTCCCTTCCAGCCTTGTCCTCCCAACCCCACCTGGGAAGTACTGACAGCTTCAAGGAGTATGAGCCCAAGAGGACGCAGGTCCCACAGCAAGGACTGCTCTTCCTCTCAGAGCCTCCAGCCTGCCCCATTTCCCCTCCAGGAGCCACATTTCCTGCTCTCTGCTGCTCCAGGGCTGCCAGGAGCCTCAGATGGAAAACAAGCCCAGCCTCATTTCCTCTACTTAACTGCTCAAGCTACTTGCAGAATCCCTGGGAGAGGAGCGCAGGGCTCTCTAACCTCCTTCTAGAATAGTCCTTGGTCTATTCTAGACCAAGGCTGGCAGGACCTCTGAATGGTCACAGCATATAGGATCTGCCCTGAAGGATTAAGAGGGGCAATGGGATGTCTTATTTAAGGGCACAGATTCTTACTACCACTACTTACCAGCTGGGTGACCTTGGACAAATGAGCTTAGCAGTTCTGTACCTCAGTTTCCCCACATGTAAAAGGAAAATAACAGGATCTACCTCATAGGGTCATTACCAGGATCCAAAGATTTCTGGCACAGAAGTATCCAAGAAATATTAGCTGTTGCTTTATTATTACCGAGTACTAATTATTCCTAGCATAGCATGATTTATTAAACAAATATTTGTTGAGAGACATTATGTTCCAGAGACACAAAGGTGATTACGGCCCCAGGTGGAGTTTCTAAGAGCTGGATGGCATCGTGTGCATTCCTGTATCTACAGGTTCTGCAGCGTAAATGTTTATTGAACTAAACTGAACTGACACCATTTCTGTCCTTGAGAAATTTACAGCTTTCCTGGCATAACAAACCCATATAGAGCCAAAACAAACAAACAACAACAAAACCTAATGATGGAGCAGTGTGATTAAAGATTGCTGGAGAAGGGATGCCCTGGTGGTCTGGTGGCTGGGTTTCGGCGCTCGCACCGCTGCAGCCTGGGTTCGCCTCCCGGTTAGGGAACCAACCCAAAAATAAATAAAATAAATAAAAGAGTGCTGGAGAAAGGTACGATTTTCACCCCACCACCAACCTTAATATTAAAGAGTAAGTGTATGCCTTACTATGTATTTGCCGAGTCTTCATGGTGGCCTCAAAGTCCAACACAGTGTGGCCTTTTCAGTATTCTTCAGACACATCAAGTACATTCCTTCCTTCCTCAGGGCCTTTGCTCTTCCTGTTCCCAGAGGCTCTTCACCTGGATAGTAACGCTGTTTGCTCCCGATTCATTTATCACCTCCTCAGAAGGGCTTTCGCCATCCCAGCACCTAAGTGGCGCCCAACATCTTCATGCTCTTCCCCCTTCATTTTGGCTTCACTTTTCTCTGTAGCACATCCCATTACCGGACATTATTTTATATAACTGACTGTTTGTTTCCTAGGTGTCTTCTCCACTAGAATCTAAGCTCTATGGGTCAGGGCCCTGCCTCCTTGCTCACTGCTACATATAGTCTGATACAGCGTCTGATGCATAGAAGGCGCTCAATAAATATCTATTGAATGAATTCATTTATAAACCCTTTATTACTATGGCTCCCCTTCCATTTTACAGATATGAAAACTGAGGCTCAGAAAACTGCCTGACACACAGATTCATTGGTTGATCTGTTTATGTCCTACCTTACTCCGGAAAGGTTTAAGGTGACTCACAGAGGTAAACATCTCTGACCTGATCCAGGTTGCACAGCTAGTAGGTGGCAGAAACAGGACATGACCCACATCTTAAAGCTCCATTCTGGTTCCTCTTTCCACTCTGCCACTGTCCTCTGTGCCTGACCCTTGTTAGATGATGTGATACTTACAGAGGTGTAAAGGAGAGAGAGCTGAGCACCACCCCTACCCCCAGTATACCCAGTAGTTGTGAGGGAGTGGGAGCCCTCAGCTGGACCAAGAGGTGAAGATCAGAGAGTTTAAGTGAAGAGGAAGGCCAGGCTGGGGCCGAGGTTCGGATTCCAGCCCAGGCAGGCCTGGTAGCTGCCTAGCAGCCTCTGACTCTTGGGGCTGGCTCCTGGCTGCTGCTCCGGGCCTGTCCTCACCTGCCTCTCGCTCTCCCATGCAGCTCCTCTTCCCAGCCAGCCTTCTACTCCAGCCAGCGGAAGGCGCCTGAGAGGACTGTGGTCCTCTACTGGGGCAGTCAGCGGCCTCTCGCAGGGCCCCCCTGGTCAGGAAGTGCCAAAAGAGGAAGAGAGTCGCCGGCAGGATGAGCGTACCGGGGGCTGGCCACAGTACCGGGGGAGGCTGCGATGAGGCCACAGCTCTGGGCCCCGCGGAGGCGCTGGGGACGGACGAAGGGGTGCGGCCGGGGGCACTGAGGCAGATGTGGCGCTACCGTTCCTGGGACGTGCCACAGATCCCAGCCGAGGCCCCCCAGACACAGTAGGTACCTGGAGTGGCCCGGGACTGGGCCCCTCCAGCCCTCTATGAGTCTTTTATCTGGGATGGGAGATTGTGGCAGAAGTGGGGTTGCCCGCCCGTTGTCCAGCAGCTCTACAGAGGCTCAGAAAAAGACAAAAGCTCTTGATACTGGAATTGTTGGGGTACAGTGCAGTGGAGGGCTGAGCTCACAGGAGGCTAAGAGTTGAGGGCACGAATAGCAGGGCTTATCTGGGGAGAGGAGCCCCCACAGGAATGTGGCCTTGGATGCTATTAGGGCTTGTGCAAACTCAGTAGGGCCTTCAGAGCTTGGTGTCAGAACCATTGGAAAACTTACCCAAAGGGGCCCATGCCTCCCAGGAAAACAGTGTCAGGCCCATTTGGGGACTTCACTGCTTTTCTCCTGGCCATCCCGGCACCCACCAGTAGCTGGAGGGCTGGTGCCCCCCCTCCCTGGTCAGACCTCTAGGTCCACAGGACACTTTAAGGAAGCTGGAAGAAGGTTCTGACCTTTTGGGTGCTGGCTGTTTCTCAAAACCACAGGCTTGGCTGCAGGTCTCAGCCCCCACCATTGGCTGTATGTGGCTGTATGTGGCTGGCTAAGCCTGGAAAAACGGCTGCCAGAGCCCCGGAGAAGGTGAAAGTGAATGTGACACAGGATGTGGCTTTGCAGAGAGGAGCACTAACAGAAACAGCGGGCAGCTGGTGTGGGCACTAGGGCGGCAGGGCTTGGGAGGGAGAAGACCATGCCCTCCGGGCTCCTGACTCCCTTTGTCAGTCATGCAGAGGCTGCCCAAGCTGCTCATTCCCAAGCACGGTGCTGGCTCTGCCACCAGAGGTGACTGCTCTGGTTCCAAATGTTTTCCTTATCTCTAGAGGGGACACCTCTGCTGCCCTCGGGGGGTGTGTGTGTGTGTGTCTGAGAGGCCTATTTCTGGTGGGTGAGAGGGATATGGCAACATGTAACCATTGTCCTGGGGGTATTTGTGTATAGGAGAAGGCATGTACGTTCTATGTAGCCATATGTTGGTGAACGAGAGTGTGCTCCTTATGTGCATGTGTTTGAGTGTGTAAGGGGTGTGCAGGTTTTGTTGCATATTGGGGAAAATGCTGTTTGTTAGAGGAATGTGTAAAAGGGTTGGAAGCAACTGTGAAGTGGTGTGGAAAGATGAATGTATATGAGAAACAGGTATGTCTTTTGTTGCTGTGTGACAGGGTCACTTTGGTGTGAGTGACTTTGGTATATATTTCTGAGTGTGAGAGGCAGAGGTGGAAAGTGTGTGTTTGAGTAATGAGTGTAATTGTGTGAGAGACAGCTTTGTTCTGTGTATGGGGGGCACTGTGTGACTTTCGTTCCCGTGGGTATGATTTGGGAGAGCCAAGGGGGTAAGGTGGACAGGTATGAGTGGCTGTGAGCAGGCACAGGGTGTGCAAGAGAGGTATCTATTCCATGCTGTGGGAAGGAGGTGGTTAAAGTCGCCCTAGGGGGTGTTCACTAGTGAGCAGGTAGGTTGTTTGGTGGGGGGGGGCTTAAAGGGAGGAAAAGACTGTAGTGTCCGGGTGGGCCCAGCGCGGCTATGTTAGGCCAGCGATCCTGTGGGATCCAAGCAACACAGGCCACGGGTTGGGGGCGGGGACCTAGGTTGCCCCGCCCCGTTCCCGCCCCGCTTGGGGAAGCTGAAGCGGGTTGCTGCGCGGCCAGCGGCCGGCAGAGGGCGCTGCGGGCCGGTGCCGCCGCGCAGCCGAGGGGGCGTGCTCGGCGGCGGGCAGGCAACAGCCCAGCCAGCTATGCGGGGTCCTGCTGCCACGGCTGGCGGCACTTCCTGGAGCGGCTGCTGCGGCTTCCCGGGCACCTGGGCGTGGGGCGCGGGGCCGCGCGGCGCGGGGCGGGCAGAGCAAGCGCGCGCCATGGTCGCAGCGGGCGGCGCCGAGCCGGCGTGTTGAGTGAGCCCCGGCCGCCGGCCCGGCATGGGCGTCTCCCGTGGGCCCGCCGCCGGCCGGGGCTAGGGCCGGATGGAGCCGCGGGACGGCAGCCCCGAGGCCCGGAGCAGCGACTCCGAGTCGGCCTCCGCCTCCTCCAGCGGCTCCGAGCGCGGCGCCGGTCCCGAGCCGGACAAGGCGCCGCGGCGCCACAGCAAGCGGCGCTTCCCAGGGCTGCGGCTCTTCGGGCACAGGTGAGAGGGGCGGGCACCGGGCGAATACCGCGCTTGACACCGAGAGGCATTCCTCGGCCACCTCGGTACTGACACAGAGCGGCGGTCTACCCCTGGGACCGGCGGTATGGGTTGTCTTGGCGTTGGCTCCGAGTGTGGGTCATCCGCCAGCGTCTCGGCACTGGCACCGAGTTGGGGGGTCATTCCCTGGCGCCGGCAGCTTAGTGCACCTCCTCTGTGGTGCCGAGGCAGGGTCAGCTTCCAGCTTGCCGGCAGGGAGACAATGACCTTAGCCCCCTGTCATTAGCAGGTAGGGCCCCATGACTGGTCACTCACCCCTTCTTGGCACTGATAGAACAGGGCCCCCTCTCCACTACCCTGGACCTCTGTGGGGCCCGATTGCCTACCACCACCGCATGACATCTGCAGAATATGGCCTCGCTGAGGTTCAAGACACATGTCTGTCCGGGAGTACTGGTCACTGATTTAATCGCTCAGCATTTTAAACCTCCCCATGGGTTAGGGGTGCCTGGCCACCTGTTCTACAATGCTCTGAATTAGCAGGGAGACCCCAACCTTCTAGGTTGTAGCGTCTCTCCCCCTACCCACTTCTAGTCCTTCCCTTGCTGGGAAAGGGATGGTGTGGGCTGCAGTCTGGAATAGGTGCTGACTGTTCAAGCTTCATCTTGCCCCCTCCCCCAGCACGCCAAATGTCACCATCTTGTGCCTGTGACAAGGCTTTGACCAAGACCCTGGTGAGCAACTTGGGGGAGGTGGAAAGGGTGAGTGCAGGTAGCTCGTGGTATGTGTGCCACTTCCTGCCAGTGCAGCCCTGGTGTAAGGTGAGGGAAGGTGGAGCACCATGAGTAACCCCACCTGGCTCCCTGGACTTTCTCCTGACTGCCCCCTGTCCTCCAGTTGGGGAGGAGCTCTTAGCCAATCAGCTAAGGACCCCAGAGCCAACTCAGGCTGGACTCTGACCACTTGGAGTCTGCCCAAGGCCTCCCTCTCACTTTTCTTCAGTTGCCTCGGATTCGTGGCATTTGGCTCCCCTGAGCTTTACCCTTTTCCTTTCCAGTGTAGACTTTACCACCAATAACGTGGGTGGTTTTCTCCTGTCTTGCTGATTGGCGTCCCTGTAATGCTGACCTATGCTCTCTGCCTGCCTTACCCTAACCAGGGCCCTGCTCTTTGTACCTGCCCTGTGTTGCCAAGCACACCCAGAGATCTGGGTCCTCACACTGGCAGATGGAGCTCCGTGGGCTCTTGTCTGCCATGCAGGCTTCAGTGTCATATAAAACAGGGCAGGGAGCAAAGCTTCCAGTACCTCTGTTTGTCATCCACAGCCCTGCAGGATGGAGCAGTTTACACTCAGCTCTGCAGGATGTAGCCTTCAGTGTTCACAGGCTTCAGAGAGGTGGGGGAGGGGCTCTGCCAGAGACTTCCTGTCCCTGCCCACAGGGTACCAAGTGTTGGACTGTTCTGACCTGTGGCTCTGCCCCTTCTGAAAGGCACAGGACTTTTGTGCATGTAGGAATGAACCTCAGGCACATCCAGGAGGAAGAATCAGAAGCAAGAGAACCAAAAAGTACCTTTATATAATTCTCCAAATAAGTGGGGTAGGTGTTATTTTTCCATTTTTATAGATGAGAAAAACACAGGCTCAAAAGATGTAAGTACTTGGCCCAGAGTCACATAACAAGTAAGAGGCAGAGATAGAGTTTGAACGCTAGTCTGATTCCAAAACCCGCATCTCTTTCTGTGTACCTGCTTTCGGAACAGAACATCACAAGGACCTACAGAGCTTTAGGAAACACAGATTCCTAGATCTTACCCTTGGCATGTGTGACTCATCAGGTCTGGAGGTGGGGCTGGCTGTTTTTTTTTACCGCTTCCCCAGTGTTTCTAATGTGCTACCAAGTTTGTGAACCACGGGATTACATCACTCTGGGGATGCTAAGTAATCCGATAGAATGCTTAATGAGAAAAATATTGAAGAGCATCTCCGGAAACATGTAAGGAGTGTCCCTTGCTTAATAACCCTGTGTGGGGGCAGTGGGGCATTTGGAAATGAATATATTTGGAAAACCCAGTAGAGTCAGTGAGAGGGCAGTAGGGGAAAAGACCCCCTTACCGGCCTGGGAGCGCAGAGAATCAGATGCCCAGTGGGGCTGACTTCCCGCCCCTTGCTTTGATTGGAGGGAGCGAGGACAAACATTTGGAACAGTGCACCTGCCCTGGGCACTGCTCCTTTAATGCTGTTTGTTTGGTCCTGCCACCTTTACTGGTTGCCCGTCTCAGATGAAAGTCCCCAGTGCTCCAGCAGAAACCAACTCTCCATCTTTTCCCTGGGCTCCGTGCTCATTTTTAACCTGGCTCTTGCTTCTTGTTGAGTGTGCACCCTCATTTCCCCCATCCTGTTCCCCTCTCCTCCCATGCACACCTCAAACCCTGCGGCTGAGGGGCCTGATACGTGACTCAACAGTGACTAGAAGGGATTTGTTATCAGGATAACTTAGATTGATGGTGCTGCTGAAGCTGTGTTGAGGCATCTGCCTTCGGATCTTTGCTGAGTGGTAGAGTTCTGTAATCAGTTAGCACTCTCTGCTATGGGCTTGAGCAGTAGTGATAGTCCCTGGACACCATGTTTGCCTCCCTGGTCCACTCAGGTAGAACAGTCTCTGAATGACAGCCTCTTTGGCATCTTCCTTAAGAGGTTTTCCCTTAAAGCCCACTTCAGCCACCACAACTGGCTTCACCCTCTTGGAATCTGGGGAGCAGTCCCCTTTTGTAGCCCAATAGGATACAAAGCTGAGTCATGAGTCTCCCCACCTCCATTCTACCTCACCTGTCCTTGCTTGGGAACCATGAGCCCCCATCCAGGACGAGGAGGTATAGGCCCTGCCCTATTCACCAAGCGTTTGACTTTCCCTCTCTCCTTACCATTCAGATTCTTTTGGCCTCAGGCATGGTCAGTCAGAAGTGGTTGGGCTGTTGACTCTGTCTCCTCCTCCTCCTCTTCCAGGGCCCACTGGGAGGGAAGACTCGCTTATGCTTTGGCTTTGTCCTGGCAGCCTGACCTGGAGCAAGTCACACAGCTTGTGGATTAGCTGGCTTTGCACTCCAGGTGCATCAGAATTTCCTGGCACTTTACACATCTAGACATAAGGTGCCTCAGCCTGCAGAGCCCCTAGGAGCCTGAACACTGGCTCTACTTTCCCTGCCCTTTGTTAGTGTTCAAAGTCACTAGTTCCCAGAGGGCAGGAAATGCACCTGTGGAACGAGTTTGAGACAATAGATCACATTTAGTGGTGATGCCATATGGCCCCAAGTAAGCATAGTCCCAAAGTCCTGGCTGGCAGAGGGTGCCCATTGGGCAGCCTGAGCAGAAGCAGCCCTGGTTTGGGTTGATTTTGCAATGATCGGGAGGGACGGTTTTTCACACCTCGTGCTCTGAGACGAGAATCCCTGTCCATGGTGCCGGGATATCTTGTGCAAAAGGAGCCTCTTAGAGTGGTTTGTCTTCCTCAGGCTAATTCTGGGAGCTGCCCAGGTGGCCAAGGGAGGCAGGTGCAAGACAGAATCCCTGCATTTCCACCCATTTGGGAAGAAAAAGGGACCTCAGTGGCTGAGCTGTGCATCAGTTCACCTGACTTGGCCCACTCCTCTAATAAAGTCATGTGTCAGTGCGGAGCTGCCCAAGTTCAGGAATTAAGACAGGACTCTCAGTCTTCCCTCTGCTGCCACACACCCACCAGGAGGAGATGGACAGCCCTTGGCATTTTCTCTCCGTGCCATATTCCGGAAAGATCAACTTTCAGGATACAGAGCAACCTAGGACTCTCAAGTTGGCAAAAGAAAGCACGAGAGTGGGTGTCCTCCCAGGCAAGGACAGAGGAAGGACCGAGTGACCCTAGTCAAAGGGAAGCCTAGGCCCTGGGAGGTGGGGGGGGTGGGGGGAGAGAGAAACAGGTCTGCCCTCCTCGGCTTCCTAGAGCCCTCTCCAGAATTCACCCGTCACCACCCAAGCAGAGGCGGAGGTGAGTGGACACACTGGCCCTGAGATTCGGCCTGTGCTGGATCCTAGGAGAAGCAGAGGTCGGTACCTGGATAATCCGAGCTGTGAGACCTTGGCCAGGTCTAGGCCACCTCACTGGTCCTCAATCTTCACAGAAGAGGGTTAGGCAGGAGAGTTTCAAGGTCCAGACGCTGAAGAGGGAACTTGCCCTGCAGTATCCTAGAGCGACACAAGGGGGCAACAGCCACCACTGTGGGGAGGCCAGGGGAAGAGAGAGTCTTCCTGCTAGTCCACTTGCACTAAAGACCTACTGTGGGTGGACCCATGACACCTCCTATGGGTGAGTTATGTGATACTCTGGCAGCCAGGGTGGAGCTAGTCAGAATGTGGCAGAAGGCAGGCTGAGAATGAGCTTCCACATCACCTGCCCCACCCACTCCTCCCTGAAGATTGAGGCCCAGTGGGGTAGCCTTGACTGGGCCAAGATCTCACAGCTAGGGTTATATGGAACTCCAGTACTGGTCCCCTAACTCCAGGGCCATGTTAGTTTGTACCATATCACAGGACCCCAGTGCCTATCCTACTTTCTGAGACATTCCATCTGGCACCCTTTAGCCTTCCCACCACCTCTCCTCCCAGAGGCTGCTGTTGTCATCTGAGCAGTTCTCTAAGTCAGCATGGGGGTGGCAGGCAGTGTGGGTAAGGGGGAACCACTGTACCTGCATCTGGGCTCACCAGCTCTCCCTGTTCCTAGGTGGTAGGATGAGCAGGGTACACCTCCGGGTGGTGCCAGGCACTCATTTCTTGCTCCCCTGGATTGCTGCTTCTGAATATTAGCCCCACGAAGAGCCGGTGGTTTGGTTCCCCACTCCCATGGTTCTTAGCACAGGGCCTGGCTGGCAGTCGGTCACAGGTGGGAGTCTTAGAACGCCATTTCAGGTGGAGAAAGGGTAGGCCAGTGACCAATCGCCCTTGAGGAGCTGTCATTCTGCCATCGTTCCCTTTTGCCTCCTTCCTTGGCTGAGACATCAGAGACAGGTTAGGTGATGGAGAGTAGGTTTGAGTGTGACCAGGGGCTCTGTGGCCCAGGGAGAGGAGCGGAAGGCTGCAGTGGGCACTCCCACCCTCCCCCTGCACTCCCCTGCATCCAAGTGGGTGACGTGCCAAGCTCATCTTTCTCTGCCAATTAATAGTTGCCAGAAGCTTATAAATCCATCAATTTCATATAATCACAACAGCCTTGTAGTTGGTTTGATTCCCATTTTACAAATGAGAAACCAAGGCTCAGAAGTCAGGGGCATCCCAAGCCTAAGAATCTTCTCACAGTACCAGGCTTCCCTCCTCACTAGCACTATTTATTTCAGTCTTCTTTTTTCCCATCCCCAAGCTGGCGGAGCCTGAGAAGGGGGTTGAGGGCTCCACGAGGTTGAGTGAGAGATTTTTGTCTCATACGGGAGTGGAGTAAGACTCATGGAGTGAATTGCTCCTGGACCCGGAAGGAGAGCTGCCACCAGGATCCTAACTTCAGGCGGAGCAAGGCTGGGCTGGGGGCGGCCCTTGAGTAGGGAGACTGGGGTTGTGAGCAGGTTGTCATGTGGCTCCCTGGCTGGATCTGGAGTGGAAGGGCAAATCTGTGACCTTTTATCTTGCCTTCAGAGTACCGGGAGCGAAAGATTCCTGCGATGTGTTTAAAGGAGCCACTGATATCACCCTGGGGTCCGTGGGTGGCTTGTGGCCTGGGGAGAGGTGCTTGGGGGGAGAGCACGCGCACTGTGGCTTGTTTGTCCCCAGCACCTCGTGGTGAGAGGTCTGAAGAGAGAGGGAGGGCCCCAGAGCCCTCCCCCTCCACTTCCAGAGGCCTCCTCCCCTTGGCTCCTGGCAGAGCACCAAGCCAGAGCTCCTACTTAGAGGCCTCTCCCCTGCCAGGGCTGAGCCCAATCATAGCACATGCCAAAATAGCTGTCTGGGAGCCTGGGCCTGCATGCCCACGCCCCAGCATCTCTCAGGTTAACAGCTTGCCTGTCTCTCCACCCCCGTCCCCAGCTTGCTGACATTTTGCTGAGGCGGGGGTGGTTGTGAAAGGGGGCAGGCTGGTTCCTGCTCCCCAGCCCGCGCAGACACACAGTGACACAACCCACCACCCGCTCACCCTCCTCTGGAAGGCATCTTTTAGGTGGGGACCTTCCTGCTGGCTCCGCAGACATGAGCTTCCTACTGTCAGCATGTGAGGAACACTCGGGGTTCCACACCATCCGTGGAAGACCCAGGACAACCTCAGAAAACTGCTGTCCCTCTAGAAATTTATTTAAGAATCTTTATAAAAGCATTGAATATTTCACAGTTAGAAAAACATATAGAATACTGTAACACCACCACTTAGCTTGCTCACATCTCACCATTATGACGTATTTGCTTTCGATAGAGCTGGAGGCCCCATGTCTCCATCCCCAGAGGAAACCACAGTCCTGATAGTGGTGTTTGTATTCACGTGCCTATTTTAAAATTTTCCCCTACATAGGTACTCCAGAGCAACGCACAGTACTGTTTTGCCCATGATTTAAATGGTGCACTATACATATTCTGCGTTTGGGTCTTTCCCTCCATATTGTTTTGAATATTTAACCATCTTGAAACATGAGCTCCAGCGAACCCATTTTAACTTCCATATACGCACGTGTACTATTCCCTTTTGTAACTGCACAGCAGTTTATTTGCCCAGTAGCCTGTCAATGACCATTTAGGTCATTGGCAGGTTTTTGCCCTTCCAAGCAGAATCCTTCAGAGACTGTTCTGGTGCACATCTCCTTGTGCAATCTCTCTGCCAGTGCCTGGTTACAGACAGGTTGGTATTTCTTCAGCTTAGATAGTTGCCAAACTGTGCTCCAAAATGGTGGTCCTAATTCTTAGGCCCCTGGAATTATTTTCTTTCTTCAAAGTTTTGCCAAACTGGGGAATTGGTTACCATGTGTTCATGGTAACACTTTGTATTTCAAGTTCCCACAGGAAGACAAGTTGGGGTTACCCCCTTTTATCAGATAAGGAAATTGAGGCCCAGACAGGGTAAAAAGAGACTTGGCTTGAGGTCATGTAGCTGATCAGCAGCAGAACCCCTATGGACCTTTGAGTCCAAATCCCTGGAAAAGACCTCTCAGAGATTTCAAGCCCAGTTTCTGCTTCAGAGGCAGGAAAAACCCCTGCATAGGGTGCATGGAAGCCTGGGGGGCAGGGTGGAGCCCCAGGGACTCACAGCTGATGGTGAGATCTTCTAGGGAATGGAGGAGGGAGCAACATGATCAAAAGTTTCAGAGGGCGAGTTAAATTTTGAATGAGAGATGAGGGGGAATGCTGCTTCTGGCAGATGGGGAATGGGAGCTTGCAGCAGACATAGGAGAAGGCAACAGGAGGGACTGGTCACAAGAGAAGAGGGACATGGGGGCCAGCAGAGGGTTTGTAACACTCCCCACAGTGAGCTGGGGAGACTCAGAGGGAGCCATATCAGCATTCCCATCGGGGATCGGTTTCACTGTGCCTCTGAGACACAAGAGCTCAGCCCAGACCAGCAACTTGTCCACCCACTGCTAGCAGAAAGACCACAGGTGCTGGCCAGCCATGGGGTCAGTGTGCCAGCCTGAAGCCCTTTGCTCTTTGTGATCCATGAGGCTGAGCCTCGACCATTCATTCACTTTTCCCTCCATTCCCTCTTCAAGCCACTTCCGGCACTTCTAGACCCTGGGGATGCAATTAGGAGCGGTCCCCAGTGGTTCACAGTCTGATCCTGGATACAGACTTGTAAACCAGTGCTGATGGCCCAGAACAGCAGAGAGAGCTGGGAGCCCAAGCTTGGGAGCAGCTAACCCTTTGGGAAAGGGGGCTGGGGAGAACTTTGTAGCAGAGCTGATGTCTGAGGAAATAGATGAGGGCACATTCACTAAGCAGAAGAGGGGAACTGTGTTCAGGTAGAGAAACTACCAGTTGTCAAATACACAGGCACAAAGAAACCCAGAGTGCTTTGTTTGACAGATACAGCTGGAGGTCGAGAGGAGGAGGGCGGACACAGGGTGTGGGGGCAAGGGTGTGGACCTAGAGCACACTCCTGGGTTGGAATCTCAACTCTGCCATTTACTAGCTGCAGGACCATAGGCAAGTCATTTTCATCTCTGTGCCTCAGTTTCCTCATCTGTAAAACGGGGATAATAATACTATTTTTATGAAATTAAATGAGTTAATATTTGTAAAATTCTTAGAACAGTGTCTGGCACAGAGTGAGTTAGGAATCTGTCCAAGCTTGTCCAGCTCGCGGGTCCTTAGGCTGCATCTGGCCCAGGATGGCTTCGAATGCAGCCTGACGCAAATTTGTAAACTTTCTTAAACTGTTATGAGTTTTCTTTACGACTTTTTTTTTTTTTTTAGCTCATCAGCTATTGTTAGTGTTAGTGCATTTTATATGTGGCCCAGGAAAGCCAAAAAATTGGACACCCCCTGTAATTTGTCAAATAAAATATAACAAGGATGAAAGGGATGGGAGAGGAAGCTGGGAGACCTGTTGACTGCCAGGCCCAGGGCTTCGCATTTTGTTCAGCTGACAGTAGAGAGCCAATCAGAGATAAGTGGATGCTTTAGAATGAGTTCTGGTAGCAGTGGGAGGGTGGCTTGGAGGGGAGGCTGTAAAAGGAATGAGTCAGTTGTTCGTTCCACAAACAATGCTCCAGGGCCTACCAGGAACCAGCTAGACCCTGAGACAGGGACTCAGGACCTGAAGGAGAGACTAGGGATGTTTCAGCAAGGAGCTCAAGCTAGGGTCCTGGCCCAGCCCCCATGCGTCTGAGGCCCTTCCTTGCCCACCACACTCACTTTATTTTCGTCACCAAATCCTACTGTCCAGGTTTCCTAAGACAAGCCTTAGAAAGCATGGAGTGTCACAGACACCCAGCCCAGAAAAGGGCTTCAGCTGTCACTCTTTGGGTCCTTTAGAAAGGAGAGGAAGGTAGCTGTTAAAGCCTGTTGCCATCCCTTATTTCTAACAAAGAGAAGTGGTCTGGGCCAGCCTGGGCCTTGTGGTTAGCCCTGGGGTGCGGTACCCAGGGTGGAAGAAGCCCTTCTCTTACCGTATGGCTCTGCTCCTCCATGGAATTCCCTTCTTCCTCCTGAGGTGACCAGCAGTAAACACTGGACTCACTGCTGGGCACCCTGCAGGGCATGCCCAGATGCATTGGGCCTAGCCCCAGGCTCCCCGGGAGATTGTGGTCTGGTGGTAGCAGGAGCAAGGCACACAGATTTGAAAGGACTGCTGCAAGTCCAGTGGCAGAGGAGCCAAATGGGTGGTGTGAAGCTGTCAGTGGGAGGCATGTATTCTTGGCTAGGGCAGCTGTGAGCAGGTGGGATTTTGAATATGAGGTGGGGAAGAAAGCCAGGATTCCAGGCAGAAGGTAGGCCATGTGCAGGGACACAGCAGTGAGCTTGGGCACAGCCAGACTGCCGGGCAGAGAATCGGGTGGCTTGGTTAGAACCAAGAGTCTGCGTCAGGGCATAGCAGGCTGAGTTGGTGCCCCAGCAGCAGCCACATCGGCCAGGCTAGAGGATTTGGAGTTCATCCTGAATGAAGGTTCCCAAAGTGTGGTCCTGGGGCCAGGGCGGCTAGACCCTTTCAGGGGATTGGGGAGGTCCAAACTGTTTTCCTAGTAATACTTGCAGAGCTGCCCTGGTTTGCGCCCTTTCCACCGTGTTAAAGTTTATACTGATGGTGCAAAAGCAATGGTGGGTGAAAGTGCTGGAACCTTGGCACAGAGGAAGGCAGTGCCCCAACGGAAACTAGTTAGTAGCCATTGTAGTCTCTTTTTTGTTGTTGCCATTGTATTCTTCACTCCACACACACAACAAACAATAAAAAGAGTTAATTTTATAAAGCCTAGATCCTTGAGTACACGTCTTTTTGAATATTCTATGAAGAAATGTGAAATGTACATAAGGCGCTCCAAACTACGATGGGAGTCTTGAGAAGCCCTTTGGCGACTGAGCTGCAAGCTGTCCTAGTCACTTTTTTTAAGGAACACCATTTTAACTTGAAAGAACACCTGACAGACAAAACTCTTCCGACCTGGGTGTTGGCAGACATTTGCTCAAAATGAATGAAGTGAGCTTGTCACTTCAAAAGCAAGAGCAATGTTTGTTGCTAATGATAAAATCTGAGCTTTTGAAGGAAAATTACAATTTTGAAAACCTTGTATCCACTGTCTAGAGACTGACAGCTTCCCAAGACTTAAAATAAGTTTTCTAATGAGATCAGTAGTGATGTCAGCACGTGCACTTCTTTGATATTGTATAATGAAATATGTCAACATTTGGAAGATCTGCATAACTCAGTAAACCAATATTTTCCAATGACCTATTGATGTTACAAAATTCAAAATGCAAGGTAGACCATTGAAAAGGTCACTCCCTGATAGGGTTTCAGATTCCACACAGCCACTAACCTTTAAGAAACTACCACTTGTCATATGTTGGCGTAGTAGCAAAGAAGAATATCCATAATTGCCTGAAAAGGCTAGTAAAATACTCCTTTCTTTTCTAACTATGTGTCAGTGTGAGGCAGAATTTTCTTCATGTATTTCCACCATAACAAAATGTCACAACAGATTGAGGGCAGAAGCAGATAGGAGAATCTAGCTATCTTCTACTGAGGCAGACTTTGAAGAGATGTGCAAAAAATTAAAGCATGCCACCCTTCTTGCTAATTTTTTTGTTTCTGAAAATATAGTTTATTTTTCATAGAAGTATGTTATTCATATTAATATTTAATGAGCTTGTTTTTAAACAAATTAATATTTTAAATATTTCTTAGTTTTAACTACTAATATGGTAAATATTAATGGCTATAACCTGCATAAACAAAACCTTCTTTGGATCTTTAGTAATTTTTAAGAAAGTATAAGAGGGTACTGGGACCAGGAAGTTTGAGAGCTGCCACCCTAGACCCTAAGGAGCCAGAAGTTGTAAGGGGTAAGGGGTGGCATTCTAGGCAGGATGGATGTGACATGCACTGGTCTCCCCTGGACACAAGGCCCCTTGGCAGGGCTGGCAGCCCCAGGATAGGGAGTCACAACTTAGCTGCTTCTGAGCTGTGGGCAGTGGGCCATCTCCACGGGCCTCTAGTGCCCTGTTGGTTCAGCTAGGACCAGAATGCCACCCGCGCAGGGGAATTGTAAGCCTGCTGTCTGATCATGCTCATAAAAAATGCTTTGTAAGTTGTGAAACCCTCGACAGATGTTTATTTTTGTGGTTCTTTTGTCTGGAGCCAGTGCTTAGCTATCTCAGATGCTTTCCCCAGACCCCAGAAAACCTGTCCAGTGGGTGCCAGAAGGCATTTGGTGGCCAGAGGGGAGCCCGGTGACTTTCACTTCTTCCTCCCCCAACCTTCCCCCCACACCCCCCAGAGCTGAGGCAGGGGCTGCGCTGAAACTGGTGCCAGGTGGAGGGAAGCCTGCTGGGCTGTCGCTCAGCTTGGCTCTGGGACTTTGGGAAGAGAAGCCAGGAGGCAAGGCTGATGGTGTGCGTGTATATCCGCCCGCCCACTGGCCCGCCTGCTTGCTGCAGGGAGAGGAAGTGCAGTCGGTTACCAATCAGGTTATTTTCATAACGGCTGTCTCAGGCCGGGGGAAGGGGGGTGGCAAGGGGGAGGGGGCAGCGGAGCAGCCACAGCGGCTTGCTCTCCAAACTAGGACTTGCTTAGCCAGAGGCGGGCAGCCTGGAGCCGGAGCCGGAGCCAGAGCCCGGGGCTCGCCTGCTCACAGGGACCCCAGCCTACCACCCGCTCGCCCACCTCCTGCCTGCAGCCCTGCCTTCCAGACCAGGTCAAAGGGGGCTCCCCTCATCCTTCCTTGCCTTCTGCTTTCTCTCTCCTGTATCTATCTGGGTGGGTCTGAGGAGGGGGGTCCCAGGCACCACCATCCCTAAAAGAGGCTACTGAAGCTGATGGTATGGGAAAGGGAAAGGGAAAGGGAAAGGGTAGGTGGATCGCTTGCCCCCAGCCAGGGCAGCCCCAGTGGAGGTGGACATGACTGCCCAGTCACCTCCTCTACCATCCAGGCTCACCTGCTCCCCTGTGTGCATTTTTGTTTGCTTGCTTGGTTTTTGGCAGGATCCCTTTAGTGAGTAGAGCCCCTGGGAAAGTTGGGACCCTTAGGCAGGCCTCCCTTCCAACTGTCCCTGCATGGGAGCAGTGCAGCCTCCTGGGGAGGCAGCTCCAGGCCCTTGTTCTGGGGTTTCTAAGAATGGGGCCCTGACGAGAGCCTGGAATGGGCACCCTGGCGGAATCCCACAGGGAGTCCTGTGCAGGCACCTCTGGAGGCAGGAGCCCCTGGGGGCCAGGCCTGGTGCCAGGGGCAGAGGACATTCCTCACAGCATGAGCAGACATCCAGGTGGCTCTGGCTGTTAGGCTTTCTTCCTCATGTGGTGGGTGCTGGCCATGCTGGGTACTCCTGCTTCCCTTTCTGGTTCCCACCCCCGCCACGAGCGGAGTCCAACCCCAGGAGGTGGCACAGTCCACACACCTAGTGTCTACTGTGGGTGTAGGCCCTGCCACACCTCTACTCTCTGCCAGGTACTGTATCAACAGGTACTTTATACCATCATCTCATAACAAGGTCCCTCATGCCACCCTTCTGAACTAGGTGGTATCCCCATTTTGCAGATGAGAACATTGAGACTCAGAATATTGGTGGATCAGCCCAGGAAACCAGTGGTAGATACAGGATTTGAAGCCTCTGGGCCTTTCCACTTGAAACTGACGAAGTGTGTGAGATAGTCTGGGCTGGGAGGCCGGGAGTCCTGTCCTTCCTAGCTGGGCCACTCATGCTGCTCAGCCGCCCACAGCCACATTCGCTGCTGTTCATCCGGGTACGTGGCCAGACGCTACCACGTGTGTCTCCATAGCGTCCTTTGTCCTCCCTAGGCCCCCAACAGCCCACTGCGGGTTGACAGGGCCCATGAGTTCTCCCCGTCCTCCCCTCTCTGGGTGTGGCAGGCTTCCCCCAGGCCCCCCCACCAGGAGACTGAGGGGCAGCCAGTTAGTTCCGCTGGTGTCAGAACACTGTGGGGCCTTCGCCACTGACCTTTCCATGTACTTTGTGCTTTGTGGTATGTTGAAGATGACAGCATGGAGTGAGAAGAGGCTGCAGCCCAGAGCTGTGCTCTGGGGAAAGGCTCCAGGTCCAGGCAGTGGAAAGGCTGGGGCAAGCCTGAGGCCAGGCTGGGCTTCTGACCAGACCCAGGAGAAGCCTCAGCAGAGATAGGAAGTCAGGAGTCAGGCAGTTGCTGACCAGAGGACAGAAGTTTCTGTGGAGATCAGAGGAACAGGAAGCGCAGCATCTGCGGGGAGGGGGTGTTGGGAACAGAGACGCCGTGTCTGTCTGGCAGGAGAGCTAGTGATCAAGTATCAAATCAGCTAAGTTAACAGCCTTTTTGGACACATAAGGAAACTGAGGCTGTGAAGGACACCTTAGCACATGGACACACAACACTGGCCTGGCCTGCTTTGCTCCCCGCTTGGAGGGATCAGGCCACTGAGGAGACTTCTGGACAGATGTGGACTGCCGGCGACGTGTGGGCCAGAGCGCCGTGGGAGCGCTTGTTAGCTGCCCCGTGGCGTGCGGCGGGCGTGCAGGCGACCTCTTCCTTTTGGCCCCTCTTGTCAGTGTGGGTCTGGGGCAGCAGGCCCAGCCTTCACCGCCACCCACAGAGCGTCTTTGGCACCTCCCCCCACCCCCCACTGACTGTGGCCTTTTGTTTGCTGGGTGACACTCGCATCAGGCGCTGGTGTGTCCGGGTGACTAATCTCCTCCCGGCCGGGCAGCTGTCACAGGACAGCCTGACCAGACGGGCAGAGAAAGCTGACACCCGGGGGAGTGCTGGCAGGCCAGTGCCCTGGCAGCAGTGGGCAGCTGGGCCTTCATGCTCCCCTTCCCGGGTGGGGAGCAGACCCAAGTCAGTCAGGCCGGGGTTTAGGTCCCAGTGCTGCCACTCTATGGTCTTGGGCACACTCCTGCACCTCTTCAGGCCTCAGTTTTGTCACATTTATAATGGAGCCAT
Source organism: Lyroderma lyra (assembly GCA_004026885.1). Taxonomy (NCBI): domain Eukaryota; kingdom Metazoa; phylum Chordata; class Mammalia; order Chiroptera; family Megadermatidae; genus Lyroderma; species Lyroderma lyra. The sequence goes on along the minus strand of PVJL010000330.1, from coordinate 26,869 downwards.
TCATCCTGCCTGCCCTCACAGGGTTGTGGCAGGAATCAGATGAGATGGCAAATGGGAGTGCTTAGCCCAGGGCCTGTCACATAGTAAGTGTTCAGTAAATGGGACCATTATGGTTCTCATGCTTGCCTTCCCGACCCCATGCCATCTTAGTCCCAGCCTCATGGCCCAAGAGGAAAGACCCTACTCCCCACTGCATCTCTGAGGTGCAGGCTTTGCCTTCAGGTAGATCTGGGTTCCAACACTGCTTTCACCTGACTAGCCATGGATTTGGGGAAGTTACTTCTTTGCACCTCAGTTTACCATCAGGAACATGGCATGAAACAGTACCTATCATTAGGGCTGCTGTGGTTCATCAAATGATATACCTACTTGTAAAGGACTCAGCACAGTGCCTAGCGTATGTGGGCACTCAGTAATTGTGAGCTGGCATGAAACTGATTTTTAGGAGGCAGCCAAGAGCTCTGCCCACAGAGCTCACCTCCTGCCCTTTTCCTGTCACAGTAGGGGCTGGGACTGTGACAGAGCAAGACCCAGGCAGTCTGGAACACTGCTTCCCCAAGCATGGCTGCCTCCACTGCTCACCGATCATAGGCACTCAGACACTCGGACCCCATCCACCTCCCCCGTAGTACCCTTGCACCCAGCCCAGGTTGGAGGCTGACACTGCCTGCCTGGACCCACGGGGCAGTAGCAAATCAGAGTGGGGTAGGTGGATGGAAGGAGTAGGCACTAGAGTGCAACCAGTCCTGACTCCACAAGCCCTGCATCTCCCACTGTTTGCCCAGGGCTCCCACCCACCACGCCCAACTTCCACCAGGCCCTCAGCAGGCAAGAGTACGAGGTCTGACAGTTAAGTTCATGAACTCATCCTAGCAAAAGGGCTCCATACCTCACTGCTCAACACCACGTTCACCTTCAGAGCACTCCCCTTGGGAAGCTAGGCACCGACACCAGCTCCAAGTCCACCCTTCAAAGCAATTATGGAACTCTTTTTCTGGAATGGCCATCAGAGCTGTCTTTGTATGACCTTGATGTCCTGAATTTCATCAAAACATCTTCCTTTCAATATTTCCTTTTTCTTTGGATAAAGAAAAAAGTCACTGGGGGACAGATCAGGTGAGTAGGCAGGGTGTTCCAACACTTACTTGTGTACTGGCTAAAAGCTCCCTCATAGACAGTGCTGTGTGAGCTGGTGCATTGTCGTGATGTAAGAGCCGTGAGCTGTTGGTCATTTTCGTCTCTTTCACGCAGCCTTTTCAGCACTTCCACATAGTAAACCTGGTTGACTGTCCAGTTGGCACAGATTCATAATGAATAATCCCTCTGATATCAAAAAAGCTTAGCAGCAGCATCTTGACTTTTTTTTTTTTTTTTTTTTTTTTTTTTTGGTATGTGGGTAGTTCCCTGGCTGGGAATCGAACCCAGGCCACAGTGCCGACAGCGCCAGCGCCAAAGCCTTAAGCCACTACACCACCAGGGAACTCCTCATCTTGACTCTTGATTTGGACTGACACGGAACTTTTTTCAGTTGTGGAGAAGTGGCTGACTTCCATTGTGCACTTTGACGCTTTGTTTCAGGGTCGTATTGCTACACCCATGTTTCATCACCAGTGATAACACGGCCCAAAACATCGTCTTGCCTCTCTGAAAGGTCTTGGCAAACTTGACTCTCCCTTGCTTTTGTTCATCGGTGAGCCCCTTCAGGACCATTTTCGTACACACCTTTCTCATGCCAAGATTTTCAGTTAAGGTTTTCCTAAGTGTTTCTCTGAGTATGTTTACTTGGTCTGCTGTGCTTCTCATAGTCAGCCAATGATTTTGATGCACAATTTGATGAATTTTTGCAATGTTTTTGTCAGTTCTACTCATTACTGGCCACCCTGACCTCTTCATCAGTGACGCGTTCTCTCCCCTCAGAAAAACGTTTAATCCCTTTATACACTACCATTTTCTTCGTGACATTATCCCCCAAAACTTAGACTGATATGCTCCTGACTTCACTGCCACTCCTGCCAAGTTTAATAAGAAATTTAATGTTTGTTTATTTTTCTCATTTCAAGATCTGACATTCTCACAATGGCACACAAAAACACGCAACCACAAATAATGAAAGCCACTGAGCAAGACCCCACCACACACTGACACATACAGCTGTGAGACACAGATATACCAAGGTCATAAAACCGTACCGAGTTGTTTGTACAGCACTGCCAACATAAACTCACGGTGGCAAGTTCATGAACTTAATTGTCAGACCTTTGTATTTCTCCCGTCAGCCCCAAGCAGATGTCCCACGGCTATGACTTGGACCTCCCTGTGGCTGTCAGGGCCCAGGAGAGCACCTGATGGAGGAACACAGGCATCCCTCTGAGACATCGCCCCCTAAAGCATGCCAGGCTTCCTGCCCTTCCCCACTGTTAGGGAGACACAAGGACTCAGGTGATCCCAGTGGCCTATGAAGAAGAGGTGGCAGGAGCAGGTGAGCTGGTGAAGGGAGTGGAGCATGTGTTCAGGACAGGTCATGGGAGAATGGTTTGAGCGAGGATGGTCTCTGAGAGTACTGCCTCCCTGGAGGCAGCTCAGGGCAGCTCAATGTTTGGAACTGTGAGAGTTGGGGCTTCTAGCATTGGCAGAAGGTCAATGCTAGAACCCTTTTAGCATCTAAGACAAGGTACAGTTCATAGGTACCCTCAACAGCAGAGCTTGAAGTGTTTTCAGACATCACCCAATACTTCCACACATGAGGTAGTGTCCATACTGTACCTCTTCAGAAAGGTGAGACAGAGCAATCTAGTTCCAAAAAATTTCTTACCCTCCGCCCCTCAGAGATACACACACACACACACACACACACACACGGCTTAGGCCTCTAGTTGCTTCCCAAACATGGCACCCCTGGGTAAAGATTGGGGTGGCTTCTCTCCCTATGCAGCTGCCTGTCTAGTTCTCTGAGGGCCCTGTTTCCCCGAGGTCCTTTGATCCCTGAGGCAGTTGTCAGACCCTCTCCATTTCTAGTTGGCACTCTCAGCCTGACCCCAAGATGGGTTGAGAGAGTCAGGGGTCTTACCAGGACTGAGTTTCTTTTCAGAGAGCCTTGCTTTATTACTTGGTTTGTGCCATGTCCCAGGAGGGGACCCTACATCTAACCTTCCCCATGTTGGTTACAACAAAAGGGCCCAGGGAGAGGGAGAGCCTTGCCCTCGGCCCCTCAGTCTGTCTGGGCCAACTCCAAACTGCAGCCCAGGACTCCAGACTTCCAATTTCCTTTTTCTTTTCCATCAGCTTCAGGAAAGAGAGTCGAAATTCTTTAGGCCAGGATTTGTGGGTTGTGGTGCCTGGAGAGGGGATGTGGGCAGGGTAGCTGGAACCCCTCCTACCCATTACTCCTGGGGCAGTCTAGGTATATGACTGGGGGCTCCCCTGAGGGCTCTGGTGCCCATGAAGCCTTGGTTACCCAGTCAGAGGCCATACCCCACCCCCATCAAGTGTCTGCTCAAAGGGCAGAGGCTGTGACTAGGCAACTGGGTGACTGGGCACAGGGTGGTCCATGGCCTAGCCCAGATCCTGATGCTTCCGGTCTCTGTGCCCAACAGCCCCCCGCCTGCCCCTGCATGGAGACCTTTTTTAGGAGACACTTCCAGCGGAAGGCTCCAGGCCCTGGAGAGGGGCAATGGCGGCCCGGCGGTGTGGGGCTGCCCACAGGCAAGGCCCGGCGCCGCTCACCTGCGGGGCAGGCCTCTTCCTCCCTAACACAGCGCCGCCGCTCTAGCGCTCAGCTGCAGGGCTGCCTCCTGGGCTGTGGGATGCGGGCCCGGGGCACCAGTCGCCGCCGCTCCAGCACCGCGCCCCCCACCTGCAACCCCCGCTTCACCGTGGATGAGGTGCCTGCCTCACAGCCTGTTGCTGTCGGGGCCCAGCTTCTGGGCACACCCCTGCTCTTGACCAGGCTTGCGGGCATGAGGGAGGAGGAAGAAGAGGAGGGGGTCCAAGAGGAGGATGTGACAGTTGCAGCACTGAGTGCCACCCAGCGAGGCACCAAGAGACCAGGGCCACCCGCGCACTGGGGCACGCGGCCCCTGCTGCCTGCGCCACGCTGCCTGCGCGGAGCCTCCCCCCACCTGCTCCCTTCCGACGTGGTGTGTGACCGTGCCCTCTGGGGCCTGCCTGGTTACTATCGGCGCCTCAGCCAGCAGCGGCCCTCAGGCCAGCACTCTGGCTCTGGGGGCGGAAGAACCTCAGGCACCGCACCTGGCCCCACGATGCCCGCCCGTGTGCGTCCACTCTCCCGCAGGCGCCAGGTAGCCCTACGGCGCAAGTCGGCCGGACCCCAGGCCTGGAGTGCCCTGTTTGCGTAGGTATAGCTCTGGCCGGCAGGGCGAGTGGTGTGACCTTCAAGGGGGATGGCCTAGAGGAAGGGCCTTGTGGCTCCGCCTGGCCTGAAGGCACCCCCGCATCAGCACAGTGTATCCCGAAGGGCTGTGAGGAGGGCGGTGTCCTGCAAGAATCCGCTGAGAGTCTTGAGTTGCTGTAGGGGGTCCTCTACCCTCCCTGTTGCCACCCTTTCTTGGCCTTGGGTTGAGATCACAGTGCGGACAGAGGCCCCAGGTGAGGGAGGAAGGAAGCCAGGTCTTCATGTGCTCAGCTGGCCTCAGCCGTCTCCTTTTCTGTAGGAAAGCCATCAGCAAGTCAGGCCTCCAGCACCTGGCACCACCGCCTGCTCCCGGGGCCCCGTGCGAGCCAGAGCGGCACATCCGGAGCACTGTGGACTGGAGTGTGAGTAGCTGGGTGCTGAGAGGGGCATATGGGCACCAGGCCCTGGGCCACAGGAGCAGTTGAGGGTGGAGGTACTGTGTGCACCTGCAAGAGGAGCCCATGAGTCTGTGGGGTCAGGGCATACCTCCTGGGGTGGCCACGTTTGAGCCAAGCCTTCAGTAGTAGGGACAGGGGGGAAAACAGGATGGAGGAAAGTAGATTGTGGTGGGTTGAGCCAAGTTTCTCTTGGGGGAGGGAGGGTTGGTGGGTCAGGGCAGGGGCTGGCTGGTGAGCTGGGTGGCAGGTGTGCACTAAGCATGCTCATCCCCCGGTCTAGGAGTCGGCGACGTATGGAGAGCATATCTGGTTCGAGACCAACGTGTCGGGGGACTTCTGCTATGTTGGGGAGCAGTACTGTGTAGCTAAGATGCTGGTGAGTGAGCTGTGTGTGGCACGGCACGCTGCCCCCTGGCGGTGGAGCTGGGTCTAGACGCCCGGAGGTGGACCAGGGTGGAGAAGGCTGTAGTCCTTCAGGGGAGTTGGGAATAAGACTCTCACCTGAGCGCCCCTGCTGTGGGCTGCCCAAGGATGGTGAGAGGAATGGGAGCTGGGTCCAATAATGGGGTTCCTGGTGCACACAGAGGGCAGCTGTGCTGGGGCAGATGCCAGGATTTCTCTGCCTGCCCTGAAGCAGCATCCTGGACGGAATTACCTGGTGCCTCAGGGGCCCTCTCTTTCCTACAGCAGAAGTCAGTGTCCCGGAGAAAGTGTGCAGCCTGCAAGATCGTGGTGCACACCCCCTGCATCGAACAGCTGGAGAAGGTGAGTGTGGTTGCTCAGCCTTTCCTGCACCGCCCTTTTGGGTGCTAAGGCCCTCTCAGAGCACACGTGTGTGTCTGTGTCACATACTGATGTTACACAAGCATTGCCTGCCAGGAGTACCCCAGTGTGCATGCTGGTGAAGAGCCAAGGACCCTGGAGCCGAAAAGCCTGCATGTGAATCCGGGAGCCCCCCTTTAGTAGCCACTGTATCCTCACTGTCCAGAATAAGCCTGGCCCAGAGTGGGGTGCATTAACTGTTAACTTGACAGGATGAATCAATGAATAATGGCCGTGACACCATTTTATCAGTATCCAGTCTAACATTTGGAAGGGACCATTGCTTTGCAGAAGCTTCATAACTCAGCTGTGGCTGTCTCAGTCCTGGGTAGCCCTAAAGCCTGGCTCTGTGCGCTAAACACTGTGGAGAACTTTCCCTGGAGTCTGTTGTCCACGGTGTGTCTGCAGCTGGGGGCATGTCTGGGCCTCGTGCAGCGAGAGGTAGCAGGAATGCTGGGTCAGAGGATCCAGGCAGAGGGTAGGAGGGCTGCCATGGCCAGCCAGGACTCCCAGGTAGCAGAACCTCAGACCAGCTACAGGAAAGCCTGTAGGACCAGGAATGACATGCACAAGGCTTTCCAGCTCCTGATGTGTGGAATAAGGCTTTGCTAAGGGTGAAGCAGGGATGTTAGGAAAAGGGAAACAAAGCAGGCCCCGGCATCAGAGACCCATCACCACCCTCTACAGTGGAAATCAAACCAGAGTCCCACAAATTACCTAACAGGGACCAGTTAGCACGAGGCTGTGGCAAAGACCAGGGTCTGCAGTTACCTAGGTTAGAAATGCTGCAAGTTGAGGGAAAATGCGGGAGAAGGAAAGCACAGTGCCATCCTAGTGGGGGAGATGGACAGTAAACGCCCAGAGCACTGGGCAGAGAAAGGAACGCTTCCTTCTGGGCTTCCGAGAGGAGATGTCTCATGTTCTGAGGGTTCCCGAGATGATTTGGGGCTATCCCTGCCTTGTGAGGGTGACTCTGAGTGACCCTTTCCTTCAGAGGGTGGCCATATGCCTGACCCCAAAGGGAAGTTCTGACATTTTGGTGGTCACTGCAATCTTTCACAGATAAATTTCCGCTGTAAGCCGTCTTTTCGCGAATCAGGCTCCAGGAATGTCCGTGAGGTAAGTGCCCAAGGTAGTTTAGGGGCAAGGAGACCCCAAGTTTCCTAAGTAGACCTCTCTGTAATGTCCCCCAAGTCCCAGCAGGTGCTCAGCTCCTTCTAAGCTGCTCTGGGACCCAGGGAGGTGCAAGGGATGAGGCCTCCAGAAGGTCTGAAAGAGGAAGTACTGGCTGCCCCGCCTGCAGAGGGGGTGAGGCACCACGTGCCTCCTTGAGCCGCCTAGCTCTCTCTGTCCCTCCTCTGAGCCTTAGCTCTGCTCCAGCCCCTTCACCTCACACCTGGGATTGCAGGGACCTTCCTGCAGGTCCCTCCCTCATCCCTGACAAACTGAGGGGTGCAGACTGTGCTCAGGGCTTGTTCCTTCTCCCCCAACTCACTTCTCTCCTCCACCAGCCAACCTTTGTGCGGCACCACTGGGTACACAGGCGACGTCAGGATGGCAAGTGTCGGCACTGTGGGAAGGTGAGAGGCCCTGCCCAAGGAAGTCAACCAGCCTGTTGCCCACCAGACGGGCCTGCCGGAGTCCCACACTGTGTGTCCAGTGTGGCCTGTCCATCACTGACTGTGTCCCCAGAGTGCAGAGGCCCAGGGCACACTCTCAGGCTGGTTGTGGTGCCATCTGTCCCAGAACCCCTCAGTCTCTGGACTGAGCAGAAAGCACAGAGGAAAGGTGTCTTCTTGTGCAGTGTATCCTGACCACTCTGAGGTCGTGAGTGAGCCCTCTGGGAATCGTGTGGACGTACTCCGTCCTTAACTCAGCAGATGTTTGTTGAGCACCTATTGGGTGCTGAGCGCTGAGTTGGGCAGTGGGTTCCTGCCCTCCCGGATGAGGGTGTGACTCAAAGACAGACTGTGGGTGATCTTCCGAGCACTGGCTGTGGTGGTTTTGTTCCCTTGTTCAGCATTTGCTTCTTGTCTGTCTCCCTCAGTAAGTGTGGGCTCTGAAAGATCCAGGGACCCTTGTCCCCCTTTCCTCCATTGATTGACCCTCAGTGCCCAGCACAGTGTCTGGCACATAGTGGGTGGGCCCTCAATAACAGTTTGTGGAGTGCACAAGGGAATGATTTTTTTTTTCATTGAAAAAATGTGCTCAATTTCCCTGGGTAGAGAGAGGTTGGCAGCAGAAAGGGGCTGGATCAGCTCAAGGAGGTCTGCTGCTCTGGCCCTGGGCCCTGGTGCCCCAACCACTCCATCCACCCTAGGGCTTCCAGCAGAAGTTCGCCTTCCACAGCAAGGAGATCGTGGCCATCAGTTGCTCCTGGTGCAAGCAAGCCGTGAGTGCTGCTCGCCCTGCTCCCGTAGGCCGTTCCCTGGGCTGGGCTGGGCTGGGCTGTACTGTGCTGGGGCGGGGGGGCGGGACTGGGTGGGTGGGGGGTCCCCGGGCCACAGCTCAGCCCAGCTCAGCTGCAGTCCTCCCCACTCCAGTACCACAGCAAGGTGTCCTGCTTCATGCTGCAGCAGATCGAGGAACCGTGCTCCTTGGGGGTCCATGCCGCCGTGGTCATCCCACCTACCTGGATCCTCCGTGCCCGCAGGCCACAAGTGAGTCCTGCCTGCACCCTAGATACCCTCCGACACTTGAGGCCTGCCAGCTACTCCACCCCAATGCCCCTGCTTCCCTTGCAGAACACACTCAAGGCAAGCAAGAAGAAAAAGAGAGCCTCCTTCAAGAGGAAATCCAGCAAGAAAGGGCCCGAGGTTAGACCTGGGGCCAGGTGGACAGGAGAGAGGGGCCTGTTTCTCGGAAGGGCCCCTGGGTGGATGCTGCTGGTTCAGCCTTCGGTGGATCAGTTTGGGCTCTGGGGCCCTGAGGAGGGTGGGAGGTCAGACCCGAGTTGCCAGGCCCACTATAATGTCTGACCCAGAGGTGGGACATGAGGAGCATGATGGCACTGCTGAGCGTGAGGGTAGGGTCCCCCAGAACAGGAAGGAGCCTTACAGGGTCTCTGTGTCTCCAAGGAAGGCCGCTGGAGACCCTTCATCATCAGGCCCACCCCATCCCCCCTCATGAAGCCCCTGCTGGTGTTTGTGAACCCCAAGAGTGGGGGCAACCAGGTATGCACAGCCTTCCCACTGCACAGAGAGCCTGCGGAGGGCATGATGTCAAGCTCTCCCCTCCTATCCCCACCCCACAACTCTTCACGGGTTCCACTTCAGGGTTCTGCCCCATCCCCCTTTCCCAGGGATCCTGGGAAAAATCCAGTCCTGTCTCTCCCCCTCGCCCCTTATTGTTCCTGGTCCCCACAGCCACAGGCTTCTCCCTATGCTGCTCCCCACCTCAGCCCGCCACCCCTGACTGCCCCTTCCCTGTCCCTCTTGGCTCCTGTCCCTCACAGGGCGCTAAAATTATCCAGTCCTTCCTCTGGTATCTCAATCCCCGACAAGTCTTTGACCTGAGCCAGGGAGGGCCCAAGGAAGCGTAAGTACTGGCCAGGGCTCTGTGGGGCGAGGGCTTGCTTGGTGCTCAGGGTCCGTCCCAAATACCCTGACCCCGTTCCTGTCTTCTGACCCCAGGCTGGAGATGTACCGCAAAGTGCACAACCTGCGCATCCTGGCCTGCGGGGGCGACGGCACGGTGAGTTCCTCCACCTCTCCCAGGCTGGGACCTGGGCCCGAACCTCAGCCCGGGCCCGGCTGGCCTGACCTGGCCTTCTGCTCTGTCCTGCTCCAGGTCGGCTGGATTCTCTCCACCCTGGACCAGCTGCGCTTAAAACCACCACCGCCTGTTGCCATCCTGCCCCTGGGCACCGGCAACGACTTGGCCCGCACCCTCAACTGGGGCGGGGTAAGAGCCCCGTGGAGGTGGGACCACGGTGGGTGGGCTGTGTGGCAGGGGAGGCCTGTCCCCAGGAGGGGCTCAGGTCCTGCTTCGGTTCACCAGGGCTATACAGATGAGCCTGTGTCCAAGATCCTGTCCCACGTGGAGGAGGGCAATGTGGTGCAGCTGGACCGCTGGGACCTCCACGTGGAACCCAACCCTGAGGCCGGGCCTGAGGAGCGGGACGAGGGTGCCACTGACAGGGTGGGTCGGCCAGGGTGGGTTGGGGCGGGGCGGCGGGGGGCGGGGTGCCTTTTCACACCTCTGTGTCTGGCATTCCCGGGACACCTGGGCTGGGCCCCCTTCCCCCCTTGCTGGTTCTGGGATCTTGGGTGAGTCCCTTCCTCTCTCCAGACTTCAGCTTCTTCTTCTGTACAATGGGAATAGTGGTACTTACCTCCCAAGATGGCTGTCATTCAGCTGCTCGGCAAGTACAGGGCTGTCCGGAAAAAGGCCAGCCACAAATGCCTCTCTCATATCACATGGCTGGATACTTTCCGGACATCCCTCGTATGTACTGAGTAGGTACCTAACTACCTGCCAGACCTCTGCCAGCAGTGAACAAGACAGCGTCCCTGCTTGTGAAGCTCCTATAGAATGTGGCACATCAGGCAGCAAGTGTCATAGGGGACAGAAAACCAGCAGAGAGAATGGCAGCAGGGTGGGGGTGCTCTTGTGTACAGAGCCTAGGGGAGCCGGGGGGCGGCGTCTGAGGTGGGCAGGCTGGGAAGAGCTTTCTGGGGAACCCCATTAACTGTGTGGGAAGGGCCTGTGACAGCCTGTGCCCCTGGGCCTGGAGCGGGGACGTGTCTGAGGCCCAGCCCTCATGCTGGGCTCTTGACCTTTCTCCAGCTACCTCTGGACGTTTTCAACAACTACTTCAGCCTGGGCTTTGATGCCCACGTCACCCTGGAGTTTCATGAGTCTCGAGGTTGGCAAGCTCTTGCTGAGGAGGCCTGGGAAGGCAGGGAGGGGAGGGGAGGGAGGGACACAGGTGTCCCCTAGCGAGGCAGGCCTCACCCCCACCAGTAAAGGGCATTCATCCCCAGCCCTCCCTCCCCACCCCAGCCTGGCAAGTCCCAGCAGGCCCCTAATGACGAACTGTCCCTCATTTCTTGTCGCCACCCAGAGGCCAACCCAGAGAAATTCAACAGCCGCTTTCGGAACAAGATGTTCTATGCTGGTGTGAGTGGAGCCTGCTGGCCCAGCAACACCCCCTCCCCACGCCCACCTGGTCTACCACCCATGCCCCCTGCCCACCTGTGTCTGCCAAGCCACGGGCCCCTGTCAGGCGGAGGTGAGGGAAGGTCTCTGTCACCAGACGGTGACGCCTCTGACTTCCCACAGACAGCCTTCTCCGACTTCCTGATGGGCAGCTCCAAGGACCTGGCCAAGCACATCCGAGTGGTGGTGAGCAGGCCAAGCTGGCGGGCAGAGAGGGCAGGCCCTGCTGGGAGGGAGGCCACCTTGGCACCAGTCGTGTACCCCCCAAACTCTCCCCCATTCGTGCCTTCAGTGTGACGGAACTGACCTGACCCCCAAGATTCAGGACCTGAAGCCCCAGTGTATTGTTTTCCTGAACATCCCCAGGTGAGGAGGTGGGGCTCTGTGTGGGCCCAGCTATGTCGGTCCCGCACACCGTCCTCTGAGGCCTGGTGTGTTGCCGTCCCTCCAGGTACTGCGCAGGCACCATGCCCTGGGGCCACCCTGGGGAGCACCATGACTTCGAGCCCCAGCGGCATGATGACGGCTACCTCGAGGTCATTGGCTTCACCATGACGTCCCTGGTGAGTGGCCAGCCTGGGGCCCCGGCTCTACTTTGTACCTGGCCGTTGCCCTATGGTGCCCACAAGCACAGTTCCCAGATGGAAGGGGGAATCACCAAACTTCCCTTCCCTGAGTGGGGGCTCACTGTCTCCTCCTCTCTCTGACTTAAGAGTGTCTTCCAGGAGTTCCCTGATGGCGTAGCGGCTTAAGGCTTCAGCGCTGGTGCTGTCAGTGCTGCGGCCAGGGTTCGATTCCCAGTCAGGGAGCTACCCACATACCAAAAAGCAAAAAAAAAAAGTTAAAAAAAAAAAACATTTAAAAAAAAAAAAGAGTGTCTTCCAATCTCTGTTGGGGGGCCACCTTCATGGACCCCCCTCTGACTGTGGTCATTGTCTCTGTCTGGGTCTTGCCCTCACCTCCCTTCTTGTTTGGGTCTCACCTTCCCTCCACTTTCCATCGGGGTCACTCTGTTCTCTGGCAGGAGCAGAGCTTGAGGTCCCACCACCCGCCCTGGCCCCTGACCTGAGCCTTCTGTGCCCACAGGCAGCGCTGCAGGTGGGCGGCCATGGCGAGCGGCTGACGCAGTGCCGTGAGGTGGTGCTCAGCACGTCCAAGGCCATCCCGGTGCAGGTGGACGGCGAGCCCTGCAAGCTGGCCGCCTCGCGCATTCGCATCGCCCTGCGCAACCAGGCCACCATGGTGCAGAAGGTCAAGCGGCGCAGTGCTACCCCCCTGCACAGCGAGTATGCGCCCCCGCGGCCTCCACGGGCCCTGGGCCCAAGGCCAGACTCAGCCCCTTTCTGAGCCTGGCTCTCCCCAGCTGGAGAGGGGGCTAGAGTCCCTTTGCCCAGGGCAGTTGGGAGGGGACACTTGGTTTGGTGCTTGAGCAGGGCCCTAGCCGCGTCCTCTCCTGTCACCCCACCCTTAGCCAGCAGCCAGTGCCTGAACAGCTGCGGATCCAGGTGAGCAGGGTCAGCATGCACGACTACGAGGCCCTGCACTACGACAAGGAGCAGCTCAAGGAGGCCTGTGAGTGGCACGCAGGGCTGCGGGGGCACTGAGGAGCCACTGCGTCCTCTGAGGACAGGGCGGGGGGATGTGGCCAGCTGCTGACAGCCTGCTATGTTTTCCAGCTGTGCCGCTGGGCACTGTGGTGGTCCCAGGAGACAGTGACCTGGAGCTGTGCCGTGCCCACATCGAAAGGCTACAGCAGGTGAGGGGGGGGCGTGGGGGGGCGTGGGGGTGGGGGTGGGGATAGGGGCCCAGGGCCTGCTCTGCGCTGTTCCCTCCTGCTCCAGGGTTTGTTCTTTTCTCAGCAGGAGCCCGAAGGTGCTGGAGCCAAGTCTCCGACATGCCAGAAACTGTCCCCCAAGTGGTGCTTCCTGGATGGTGAGTGGCCCTGAAGGGCCGGGTCCTGGCAGTCCCTGTGGTCCTGGGTTGGGACAGCAGCAGAGCTGCGCCTGGACGGGGGCCTCCTTTGTGCTCAGCCAGCTCCCATCTCCCCCACAGCCACCACTGCCAGCCGCTTCTACAGGATCGACCGGGCGCAGGTGAGTGCTGGCAGCCCTGCTCCGACTAGGTGGTTGCAGAGCAGCCAGCACCACCTCTCTCATTAGCCTGACCCTCCGCAGACGGGCTCACCCTGTCCTGGTGTTCCATAGCACATTCACACTGTCCACATCCATAGACTGGCCGGAGTACGCGGGGATGTGCCAACAGGAAGAGGGAGCCAGTATTCCCAGAGGAGGCTTGATGGGGATGGGAGGGCCTGGGGATGCAGGTGCCATCTGGGGAGACACAACAAAAGGCACTTCTGCCTGGGGGCCAGGTCACCTGGATCAAGGCTTAACAGTGGGAAGGGGCTGGCAAGCTGGGGGCCCCATACCAGAGATAGCGGGAAGGGAAAGGAAAGGAGTGATTGGGGTGAAGTGGGGTGGAGAGGGATGAGGAGGGGAGGGGAGGGGACCAGGGACTGGCAGGGCCACTCGCCTGACTGCCTGGTGAGCGTTCATACAGGAGAAGCAGATTCTCCTGGTCTTCTGGCTTTGTGGCCCCTACACCCCACCATCGGCTACTCTGGGACACTATGGACCTCAGCCCTGACCCTTGGCCCTGGCCTCCGTACCCACAGGAACACCTCAACTATGTGACTGAGATCGCACAGGACGAAATTTATATCCTGGACCCAGAGCTGCTGGGAGCATCGGCCCGGCCTGACCTCCCAACCCCCACTTCCCCTCTCCCCACCTCCCCCTGCTCACCCGCACCCCGGTGAGTGAGGCTTCTCCAGTCCCCTCGCTGTAAATCCCACCTATAAGCTGGCAGCCCCTGAAGTTGTACCTTCAGTCCCCACCACTCCCCTGAGTGCCTGCCACACACGTGTGGCCAGCTGTTTGCAGGGTCCCTACCGGCCTGTCCCCCAGCTGACTCCCTGGCAGCAAACTCCACCTGGCCAAGGATCTCTCTCCTCCCACCCAGCTCTCCCCCAGCATCTGATCACACCACCCATCCAAGCCACCATGCCCCTGGCCTCTAGCTCATACTCTGCAACCTAGAACCTTCTTTCCCAGCACCCTGTGGTCATGTACCTTCCCTGGGTACCCGGTCATTTCATCATATGCAGCCTGAGTCTGCCCTCCCTCTGTCACCACCACAGTGCAGCCCCACTCCTCAGTTCTTTGGGAACTCGTTTGCCCACGTCTGGACATGTCCTTCCCACCTTGGACACCCCCCATTCACAGAGCTGCCCTGTCCATGCACCCCTCAGCTTGGGGCCTTCCTCCCCAGGGACCTCCCCCGTGACCCCCTGGAAGTTGCTGTTCAATCACACTACCCCATCCTGTACTCCTCATAGCACTTCCTGCTCTCAGAATTATTTATTTATTTGTGTGCTTGTGCCGGGTAGAGTGTAAGCTCCGTGAGAGCCAGTTCTCTGTCTGCCATGCTCGCTGCTGTGTCGCCAGTGCCTCGAACAGCACCTGACGTGTCAGAGGCACTCAATAAAGTGTTGAAAGAATGAAGGGCACCCCTGTTTGGGGCAGGGGAAGGCGACAAGCTGGGCCTGCGCTGCAGCCATGCCACATCTCATCCTGCTCTGTTTGTAGGTCACTGCTGGGGGATGCTGTACCCCCTAAAGGTGAGGCCTCTCCCTGAAGGGCCCTTCCCTTCTCCCTGGTCATAGGAGTGAGGTTGGTGGGGCAGGTAGGCCCATACACAGCCTTATACTGACGTGACGGTCCACATGGCCACCTTCACGCGCCCAACCCTCGGTACACAGCCCCTGCAGGCCCCCTTCCCTGCACAGTACATGGAAGTTCACGCACCAACATGAGCCCAGGCCTCCGGCCCTGGAGTCTAACAGGCAGGTGTTCCTGCAGGTGAAGAGCTGGTTGAGGCTGCCCGGAGGAACGACTTCTGTAAGGTACCAGGGCCCGGGCTCCAGCTCCCCGCCTCCCATGGCTGCCCCTGCAGGCACTGGGGAGCAGGGCCTCGGGGTGCTCTCATAGCTGACCTGTTCAGGCACAGTTATCAGCCATCATCTTGCCCTTAAGCTGGTCTCCATGGTGACTGTCCCACTCTGCCTTGCCCCTCCCCCTGTTCAGCTCACATTGGTGTTAGTCGGCCTGTTCCTGGTGCTCAGAAAAGAGCAAATCTTAGAGGAACTGCAGGCTCCAGGGCCTGGTTATTAGTGCTCCTGGGGAGTCTCTCCCCCGACCCTCCCGAAACACTGCCCCCACCCCGCCGAGGCTCCTCTGGAGTGATATGCCTGAGCATGCTAGTGTCTGGCCTGTGGCCTGTGTGAGTTGGGGAGCATTTCTGTGACCCAGGAGAGCCCCAGCCCTGCTCTGCCTCCTTCCCTCAGCTGCAGGAGCTGCACCGAGCCGGGGGTGACCTCATGCACCGGGACAATCGGAGTCGCACGCTCCTGCACCACGCAGTCAGCACCGGCAGCAAGGAGGTGGTCCGCTACCTGCTGGACCACGGTAAGCTATGCCACCAGGGCGCCTGGGCTGGCCGGGGGGCAGTGGGGGGAGAAGCCGCCAGGCCAGGCCTCTCTGACCTCCCTTTCTCCTCTCCCCCAGCCCCCACAGAGATCCTTGATGCTGTAGAAGACAAGTGAGTATCTGGGCAGTGCAGGACCCTGGTCACCCAGGAAACCACCTGTCTTCATCTAGCCTCTCCCATTTGGTCCTACCGGAGCCTACAAACCCTACAAACCCTTCCCGGCCACATCTGTCACCCTGCGGGCCACTCCCCTTGCCCCAGGGCCCTGAATGTCCTGCCCTTTCTGATGGCCCTGGGGAGACAGAAGGGAGGACCCAGAGGACTGGATGGGGTCCACAGCCCACTCCTGTGCCCCCAGTGGGGAGACCTGCCTGCACCAGGCGGCTGCCCTGGGCCAGCGCACCATCTGCCACTACATCGTGGAGGCTGGGGCCTCGCTCATGAAGACAGACCAGCAGGTGAGCCGGTCAGCAGGCCCCCACCCACTCTCCCAAACTTGGGCCTTTGTGAGAAGGGAGCCTGGGGGACAGTCCGCCTGTGGGGATTTGAAGCTATTCCTCAACCTCAGAAACCTGAGCCAGCAGGGGTGGGGTCCCTACCGCAGCCAGAGAGAAGAGCCCCTGCCCTCTCCTAAGCCTCAGCGCAGCTCCTGCCTCCTCCAGGGCGACACTCCCCGGCAGCGGGCCGAGAAGGCTCAGGACACGGAGCTGGCCGCCTACCTGGAGAACCGGCAGCACTACCAGATGATCCAGCGTGAGGACCAGGAGACAGCTGTGTAGCCAAGGCCAATGCCATGGAGGAGGGACGGGACCCACCAGAGGATGACCCCCCTCCTCGCCCACCTCACTGCCACATTCCAGTTGGACAGCCACGGGGGGACCCATGCCCCAGGGAAGGAGCCCCGTGCTGCCCGCTGAGGCGGCGCTCAGACCTCGGGCTGGACTCTGAGGAGCTGGGGCAGCTCACCTGTCCCCCTGAGCCTCGGCCTGACCTGGAGGCTCACACGAGCAGGAAACTGGACTGGACTGGGCAGGCCTTTGAGAGGCTGAAACGAGGTCACTGCAGGTCGGCCCTCACCCTCACGGCAGTGGGTGCCTTCCCTGGAGTTTACTGGCTGGGGGAAGGGGTCAGCGAGGTTTGAAGCCCTATCAGGGGGTCTTCCTATGCCACCTGGTCCTTCAGGGCCCCTGCCCTGAGGCTGCTGAGAGCTCAGCCCCTGCTCCTGCCCTGACCCCACTCCCCAGGGCTTCCTCCCGGAAACCGGAGCCTCCCGTGTTTGCCTGCCCCTGCCCTGCTTGGCACCTACCCCACTGACCCTCCCAGTCATTTCATTGCAGACTGTGTGGCCTGGGGGTTGGGGTTGGGGTTGGGGTGGGGCTCATGGTGACATGTTTACAGCTGGGTGTGACTCAGTAAAGTGGATTTTTTTCCTTTCTGCTTTCCTTTTTCTGTGGGAGAGGTCTTCCAGAACCAACGGGGTCCACTGGGATATCCTCACGGTGGGGCGACTGACTGGATGGACTGAACACTGTAGACCCATACACTTTTATGGGCGTCCTGTCTCCCGTTAAGGGGTGGGGTCACAGGGCCTGCCCGGGACCTGACCTCAGCCAGGTTGCAAGCTCGCAGGGGCCGAGGGAGGAGCTAAATTCCATCAGCTTCCCGCTTCCCGCAGGGACCAAAACAATGGAAGTGAAAGAGGTGGGCGGGAGCGAGGCCTGCATTCTTTGGCCCATTTGCCCTGTGGCCTTGGGCAAGCCCCTTCCTCCAGGCCTCAGTTGCTTTGGCTTTTTAGGGGACAGGCTGAGGTGATCCCCAAGCTCCCAGGGTTAGAAGGGGCGGATAGCAGCAGCTACCACTGAGGCCGGGGCCTGGAACTTCTCAGACGGCTCTTGTCAGCTCCAGGCCCGCGGCTTCCACCCTCTCCTACTCTCCCACCTCGGCCCCTACAAACTTGTGCTACAGCCAAGGCACGGCGCCCTCAAACCCATTCGCTTTCTCTGGGATTCCCGTTCCAGGCTCCCCAACACTGAGCAGAGCACCTCCCTGCACAGTTGGCGAAGCGGTCCGAGGAGGGGCTGGCACGCCTTTCCAGGAGCTAGAGGGTCGCTGGGGACCGAATAGGCCCTGGGAGGTGGAGCGGGACCTCATAGGGGTTAAAGAGGGCACCAGGGGTTCGGGGGTGGGGGTGGGGTGGTGGAGCTGCACACATGCTGAGATGGGGGCTCCATGCTGGGCCCAGCGGGGACTCCGTGCTGCCTCCTGGCAGCCGGGAAGGGAAGCTGGCGTCCTTCAGGGAGCCGGACGGCCCCCCGGGAGGGGGCAGAGGGCTGGGCTTGGGGCCAGGAGACCCTGCGCTCGAAGGTAGGGGGCAAAGAGAGCCCGGCGTCTGAGGGCAGAAGGCACCGGCAGGACGAAGCGAGGGTTCCGGACAGGCGGCGGGAAGCCAGGGTAGAGGCGCCGGGGGGCGCGGGGTGAGGCGGAGGCGGGGACACCGGGGTCGGGGGGCGGCGCGGGTTTGAGGGGAGGGGGCGGGGCGGGTCCTTCCTCTGTGAGGGGGCGGGGGCCCATGTGACCGGCTCAGACCGGTTCTGGAGACAAAAGGGGCCGCAGCGGCCGGAGCGGGACGGGCCGGCACCGGAGGGAGCTAAGCGGCACGGGCAGCAAGCAAGTGAGCACCCGGGCTTCGGAGGGGCCGCTGCCCACCTGGGGCCTGGCGGCGGGGTGGGGGTCTGAGCTGCGTCCTAGGCTCCTTGCATTCCTCCCGGGAGATGCTTCCCGGCTGCACGCCCCGGCTAGCCGACGGGCCGGTCCCTCGAGTCCTCCCGCCGCCGCCACCGCATGAGAGCAGCCAGGCGCTTTGGGCCTGGAAAACGGGAAAACGGGAAAGCGGGTGGGCGTTCCATGCACGCAACCCCCCAGTGGGGAAGGGCTTGGCAGGGGACTCTGACCCCGGCTCTCCCCGCAGGATGCAGCACCGAGGCTTCCTCCTCCTCGCCCTCCTCACCCTGCTGGCGCTCACCTCCGCGGTGGCCAAAAAGAAAGGTGATACGGGGTTTGGGGGCGTGAAGGAGGGCTGGAGGCCGGCAACCTCGGGCTGGCTGCCTGGGTTCCGAGGCCCGGACCCCCTCCAGGAATCCCGAGTCTCTCCGAGCCCTGGGTCCTGAGCTCTGTTCCCCGTGCGTTCTAGAAAAACTGAAGAAGGGCAGTCCGGGCAGCGAGTGCGCAGAGTGGACCTGGGGGCCCTGCACCCCCAGCAGCAAGGACTGCGGCGCGGGTTTCCGCGAAGGTACCTGCGGGGCCCAGACTCAGCGCATCCGGTGCAGGGTGCCCTGCAACTGGAAGAAGGAGTTTGGAGGTGAGAGGGTGTGCAGGCGGAGGGCAGGAAAGGGAGAAAGCCTGAATGAAACCTGAGCAGGCCTGTGGAGGGAGGCCACAGGTCGCCCAACTCTGACCCTGGGCACTCTCCTGCCAGCCGATTGCAAGTACAAGTTTGAGAACTGGGGATCCTGTGATGGAGGCTCAGGCACCAAAGCCCGCCAAGGCACCCTGAAGAAGGCGCGGTACAATGCCCAATGCCAGGAAACCATCCGCGTGACCAAGCCTTGCACCCCCAAGACCAAAGCCAAGGCCAAAGGTCAGGCAAGAGGAGAGGGGGTGGGATCTGGTTGCAGGGGGCTGCTCTCACCTGTGAGGAAAATGGTTAAGCCTGAGGGTTGGGGCCCTGGTGACTGCACTCTACTCCGTTTACCTTTCTGTAGAGACACCTTACTTCGGTGGGCACGTACCGGGCTTGGCCCACAGAGGTGCCTAGGAGACAGTAAAGAACAGTCACACTGTTCTGTTGGAGCATCTGGTTTAGGATCCAGGAAAAAACAGGCCTGGAAGGGCTTGGCTTTGTCACCTCCCCAACCTCAGGGAGCATATGGTCAACTCTGCCCTTTCTAGTATGGGAAGGATGGCCCTGCCCGTCCTTCCTGTGTCCTTGAGCTCATTCCGACTCCCAGTAGCCCAGAGAGGCCAATAGGGCAGAAGTGAATCTGCCCACTCTCAGATGAAGAGGCCCAGGCTGTTGTCTAGGGCTGCTGGGACCCGGAGTTTGAAGGTGAGCTGATCCCCAGCGATGAGGGACTGGGGCAGGCCCCGCAGAGTAATGGCTTCCCTATCCCACTGGCTTTCAGGTCCGCTGATTGAGCACCACTAGGGGGCGGAATTTTCTCTCCCTGACAGGTAGGGGGACCTTTTACTGGGTCACCTGAACTCTCCTAACGTGGTGTTTGTTTCTTGTTTTACAGCCAAGAAAGGGAAGGGAAAGGACTAGTGGCCAGGCCTGAATGCCAGAGAGCGCCTGGCCAGTGCCCTTCCTCCCACAGGCCCAAGATGTAACCCACCAGTGCCTTTGGTTACTCGTCAGCTTTATCAATCATGCCCTGCCTCTTTCCCTTTCTCTCCCCAACCCCACTCCTAAGTGCCCGAAGTGGGGAAGGACAGGGATTCTGGGCAGCTTGAGCCTCCCCCCAAAGGGACTTGAGTCCTGTGCCCCCTTGTTCTTCCCCACAATGATGCCATTACTAAGAAACAAACCCTTTTTTGTTCCCAATAAAAGCTCTTTTTTTTAATATATAAAAGCCCCTTCCTGGGGAGTTGCTGTGGTAATTTGTTGGGGATTGAAGAGTATGGGGTGGCTTTCTTGGGGGCCTGGCACTCCCCGGAGCGCATGGGAAAAGCAAACCAGTTATGGCAGTTTCTCCCAGGGCCCCCAGTTGACCCATGAAAGGGTGCCCCAGTCAAGTCCCTTAAGCCTTTCCGGCCTTGTTTCTCTGGGAGCACACCAGGGCCGGGGACACTACAGCTGACACTCCCAACTCAGCCTCACCCAGGCAGAATTCTCGTTCTTCCAATCCGGACAGTAGAGGTGGGGGGTGAGGGGGCCTTGCCAGCCTTACAACGCAGGCCCCCACTGGCAAGGATGCTCGTGTGGGTGAAGTCCAACCCCCTCTCTTGGACTCTGAAGCCATTGGGGAGCTGCCCACCACAGCCCTACCTTCATTCTTGGGGACCTGGGGGGAAACCTCCTTGGGGAGGTGGGAGGGCGCTTCACAATCTGTTGGACCATTGGACTCCTGCTGAGACACCAGACCTCAGTTCCTGAGCTAGTCCCTGACCTCCATCTGAGCTGGCCCATCCTGGACTTGACCAGGGGTGTGCTGGGTCGGGGGGTGGGGAGTGCCTCAGAGCCTTCTCTGCCTGGCCTCCAGCCAGCCCACCCATCCACCCAGCCAGAACCTGGCTGAGTAGCTGCAGCAAAGGGAGAGTTCTACCCCTAGAGTGGTATTTGGGAGGAGGGGGCTGAGCCTACATGCAGGGTGCAAGGGGACAGAAAGCACCGTTTACGACAGAATGGGGGACCTTACTCTTCCATTCCCTTACTGAGCCTCCTTTCCGGAGCAGGGGTCTCTGCTCCTCCCAAGGGGGTCCTGGGTTTCCACTCCCCTCCAGATGTCCATTCTCTCAGCCATGCTAGTTGGTCATAGTGGAGCAGGTGCCCACATAGGCCAGTGCCCCCCAGCTCCCTGAGACAGGGCAACAGAGATGGGCCAGGCAGTTCTGGTTCAGACACTTCCCGGCCTGAGCAGAGATCTGGGCTCTCTGAATCCAGCCAGAGCCTCTTCCTGAGCTTCACAGGGTCTTGAGGACCTCAGTTCTCTTCAGCAAACATGAACTCGGAGAGGTGCCTCCACATCTCGCCCTCACCGCAGCTGAGCCATGTGGTCCCCCAGCACACACACGCAACCACCAGCACCTCCTATGGCACCCCTGCCAGCCTACCTGGCAGTGCCGATGTTCCGATACTGGCATAGGAGCAGGTGCCTGAAGGTCTTTTTAAAAGTGGCATTGCAGAGGGCGTAGCAGGCCGGGTTGATGGTGCTGTTGACGTAGCAGAGCCAGTAGCCGATGGACCACACTGTGTCGGGGATGCAGCTCTGGCAGAAGGTGTTCACCAGGACCATGACGTTGTAGGGCGTCCAGGTGAGGATGAAGGCCAACAGAATGGCAAAGATGGTCCGTGTCACCTTGCGCTCCCGGGCCGCCATCTGCCGCTTCTTTCGCACCTGGTTGCGTGCAATGCTGGCAAATTTGCGGGCCACGTTGGCTGCCGGACGCATGCCAGCTGGCGTGGCAGGCACAATCTCGATGGCTGTCACACACTCGTTGCCTGTCTGCTTCGTCACAATCTGGATCTTGGACCATTTGGAGGCCGGATTGAGGGCCCGTGGCTGTAGCGGAGGGGCGGGCACGGCAGGTGTGGTGGCCTCTGTGGTCGACAGCTCTGTGGGCGGTCGTTCCTTGGTGGTTTGGGTGGCACTACCTGAGCTGGACTCATTGGAAGTGTCCTTGTCCGCCGTGAGGCGTGGCGGGGGTGGCAGGACCGGCGGGGGGGCCTCCTCTAGCTTCCCGTTGTGCAGCTCCTCTCGGGCCGCTTCTCCTGGTGGGGGTTTCTTCACGCTCTGTTTCATCAGGGGGCTCTTGAGGAAGGCCAGGGTCTTGGCCTTCTTCCCCTTGGGCTCCTCGGGCCGGTGCTTGTGAACTCGGCTGCGGCTGGCCAGGGAGATGTGAATGTAGAGCACCGTCATGATGACCACGGGCAAGTAGAAGGCAGCGATGGCTGTGCCGAAGGTCACTGCCGGGTTGGACAGGAACTGGATGAAGCACTGATTGTCCGGCACAGTCCGCTTGCCCACCACAAACTGCCAGAACAAGATGGCAGGCGCCCAGAGCACGAAAGACAGGACCCAGGCGGCTGCGATCATGAGGCCCGCCATCTTGGTGGTGCGCCGGGCCGGGTAGGTGAGAGGCTTGGTGACGCAGAAGTAGCGGTCAAAGCTGATAATGAGAAGGTTCATGACAGAGGCATTGCTCACCACATAGTCCAAGGCCAGCCACAGGTCACAGACCACGGCGCCCAGAGGCCAGTAGCCCTTGATGATGTACACGGTGTAGAGGTTCATGGAGAAAGCGCCGATGATGAGGTCGGCACACGCCAGGCTGAACAGGAAGTAGTTGTTGACGGTCTGCAGTTGCCTGTTGACCTTGATGGAGAGCATCACCAGGATGTTGCCCACAACAGTCACCAGGCTCAGCGAGCCCGTCACTGTGGCGATGAATACCATCTCTACTGTCTCGTAGCGGTTATGAGTCGACGTGACCAGGCGCACAGACTGGTTGGCCGAGCTGCCATTGACGGGTGTGAAGTTCGCCATTTTGGTTAGCAGCAATGGGTGGGCAGTGTCTGGAGAGGAAGGGGAGAGAACTGTTGAGGTGGATCCGAGGGGTAATGCGGAGGAGTCAAGGCGACAGAGGAGGATCAGAACCTTAGGGAACTGTCCCCTCACGTCCTCATTCGCTCATCATTTACTCAGTGACACTGTGTGCGAACACTGGGTGCTGTGGTTACAGACGTGAATGACACACACGCGGGCCCCCCGCTCTCACGGAGGTTACAGCCCAATCAGGGAGACACACAAACGGGGACAAGAAGAAACAAGGCACGGCGAAGGTGCAGTGAGTGCATCAGAGGACGCACAGGGATGTTCCCTGCTGGGCGATCAGCGAAGGCCTCCCCGAGGAGGTGATCTGCATGAGGACGGGGAGGCAGCCGGCCTAGTCAAGGGCAATGGCAGGAGGAAGGGCCCTGAGGCAGCGTGAGGCTAGGAGGACACGCGGGTGGGGCCGGGAGGGGAGGCGTGGTCTCAGACGTCAGTCAGCGTGCCACGCGCCAGAAATGTTCACGCCTTCACTCCCTTGGTCATTTCTTAAGCAAACATGACCAGGGGACCTGCTCTCCGATTGTCACGGAAGGTACTGGCAACAAAGGCGAGAGGATCCGTTAGCAACTAACAGTATGGTCTCCTAAGTGCCAGACAGGTGCTCTGTTTTTTATAAGTACTAACTCATTGCATCCTCGCAACAAACCTATGAGGTAGATAACCATTATTTTTCACTACTTACAAAAGAGGAAACTGAGGCACAGAGGTGTTAGCATGACCAAGGTTCCACAGCTCCTTGGCATCACGTTGCTGTCCCAGAGCTAAGAGTTCTGGCAGACGGTAGCCCAAAGAGTCACAGGCGCCAGTGACATCACCTGGGGGAAGGCCTCCCAGAGGACCAGAGGACAGGTGGCATGGAGCTAGGAGCCTTGAGGATGAGGAGGAAAGTGCCATGCAGAGAGGCTTAGGGAGATACATACCCCTGTGGCCGCCCCTTCCAGAGCCCTCACCCCCATCCCAGGGTATGGGGGTGCAGTGCAGGGTAGCTGGGGTCTGTCAGCAGCCAGGGGCTGAGACCCTTAACAATCAGAAGCTTAAAGGGCCCATCAGCTGAGGAAATCCACACATGGCTTCCCAGGGGCCGGGGCCAGCCCCAAGGGCCCTAGGAGGACCCAAAAGGTGAGAGAGGGTCCCAGAGGGCAGAGAGGGACTGCTGCAGGGGTGCCTGTGGCCTGCCCCCCTAAGGGCGGCCCTTGACCCACCAGTACAGCAGCTGGGGTGCCCCAAGCACAAGGGCCCTCCTCAGAGCCTGCAGTCGCTCCCACCCAGGCTGCTCTTCATCACCCCCTCCCCTTCCTCTCCCATACATGTGAGGGAGGCCCACGCCCAGCGTGCTGTGCCAGGGCAGCTCCTTCACACCCGCCAACACGCGCACCGTTACACACACGCACGGGCCCCGTCACAGCCCCAGCAGCCCCGCAGCGCACTGTCACAGACGCAGTTCTGTGCGTCTGTGTGAGTGAGAGAAACAGAGAGGGAGCGGCAGCAGCTTGGTAGCAAGAGAGGGAGGGAGGAGGAGAGGAGCACTCAGCCTGCAGCCCCCAGGCTGCAAGGCCAGCAGGGGTGGAGCTGTGTGGCCTCAGAGGAGCCACCTCACCTTCCTGAATCTCTCGTTTACAAAACAGAGCGGACTCATCCTGGGACAACCTCCCACCGAGTAGCTAGGAGGGATCAGCAACTGAACTCCATCTCTAGCAGGAAAATGCACTGGAGGCTGGAGCCATACGCTATGGTGACCTCCCACAGCCTGGCCTCAGGCCCCCTAACCCACCAGCGCAGACACAGACCCGGCCTCCTGAAAGAGGTGGAGACACTCCCCAAGGTCACAAAGGAGTCAAGGGCGAAGACCAGATACCGCTCCTCCCCCGAGTTTGACAGCCCCTGTCAGCCCTGAGAGCCTCTGAAAGAACACCTTAGGCGTCATCCTCCGAGCTGGAGGGCAGAAGCACCGGGCACCGAGAGGCTGCCCTCCTCAGGCACGTGCAGGTGGGCAGGAGCGATCTGTCAGCCAGCAAAAAGGAAACCTTTAACCTCACCAGGCCAGGACACAGACCAGCGCGATCACAACAGGCTGGAGGTTCCGAACAGGAAAAACCTTAATAGCTCTTGTTTAGTGTTAACAGTCAGGAGTCCCTGTGAGCTTTTCGTATAGATTATCCGGTTTAATCCTTGCAGCAGCATGGAAGGATAGGTAGTATGGCATCCTCATCTTACAGATGATGATAATGTTAATTAACTTGGCCAAAGTCATCCAGTGTGTAAGTAGGAGTAGGGGCAGGCAGGATTAGAACCCAGAGCCAGTTTCTCAACCCCAAACTGCTACTGCTTCAGAGTTGTTTTCCTGCCTTGGCTCCCCCCACCGCCTCGATTTCCAAACCACACAACTAGGAGTGGGTCAGGGGAGGCCCGGGTAGGGTCCCCTCCCATTCTCTGCCGGGCCCACCACTTAGCTTTCCCAGAACAGAAACAGAAGAGCATGTCTCCTTCAGGGACATCTCGTCTACAAGGAAGTG
Source organism: Lyroderma lyra (assembly GCA_004026885.1). Lineage (NCBI taxonomy): Eukaryota > Metazoa > Chordata > Mammalia > Chiroptera > Megadermatidae > Lyroderma > Lyroderma lyra. The sequence goes on along the minus strand of PVJL010000330.1, from coordinate 1,689 downwards.
GTGGGTGGTTTAGTCCCACTCTGGGCCCGCAGGGGGAAGCTGTCAGCTGCAGACAGGGCGAGGCGCACTGTCTCCCCGCCCCACACCCCAGGAGTCCTGCTGGACCCCTCGGGGTCTCCCGCAGACACTCTGACCACAACCCCTTCTCTGGGATCCAGGTGGGCCTGGGAACTGGGGAGGCGAGCAGCCCCGCCCAGCCCAGAGCTGTGCGCACCGCTAGATGGCAATGTCGGTCCCCAGGTGCCTGCTCCGGACCTAGAGTAGGGGACCGCTCTTGATCTCCGTACCCAACTCCAACACCGCGAACACAAAGAAAGCCTCAGGCAGGGCCTCCCCGGGGAGGGACATGGAGCTCCTCACCAGGTCCCACTCGGGACCTGACCTCGGCTCTGCTCGGGGTTCAATCGTGGGAAAGCTAAGGGCGCCCGGGTTTCACCCCGCACCCCGCGAGGAACGTGTGGGCGGGAAGGCGAGTGCGAGTTCTGTTTGTGTGTGATCACTGGGGAGCGCGAGTAGAAGCTAGTAGCTGTTTACATGTGCGTGTGTGCGCGCGCTCTGCCACGCCTGGATACCAGTGCGCCCCGCGTGCGCGTGAGCATGCCCATGCCATGTGGACACGTGCGTGTGCATGTGTGTGCTTGTGTCACGAGCAAGTGCAGGGCCCACAATCAGTGACCCGCCACATTCCAAACGTCCCTGCCTGGAGACTCAACCCAGAGCTTGGCTGTCTGAGGGCGGAGAAAGTCGGACCAAGGGCCGGTCTGGATCGCGCCCCGCCCGTGAGTGGGGAGGAAGGGTTCCGGGGAAGCACGACAAGGCCACACCACTCTCTGGTCTGAGAGGGCCTCCTGAGCTTGGGGCATGGTGTTAGCCAGTACTCAGTGGTGTCGTGTCCCCAGAGCTTCGGTGCAGAGTCGCGCAACCTCGGATTGACTTCTGTGGAGAGGCCGTTGTTCGAGTATCCCCACGCGGCCTTGTGGGACACCACGCTCGGCTCAGCGTGCTGGATGCGTGTAATGTAATCACCAAAGGGCTCCGCGAGAGGGTGCGGGCAGCACCCCCGTAACCGGGAGGCCCAGCCGAGGCTTGGGTTAGGGTAGCGTAAGATTTCTCTCTTCCTACACTTCTAATCCTGCTCCCCGCCGGAGAAGCACCGTCTGGCCCCCAGCGCCTAGAGTGGGCACCCGGTTCCTCAAACCCAGGGGTTGAGCGGGCCTCAAAGGCCGGTTGGGAGTTATTCCTGGGCCCATCTGGAGGCTCCTCCACGCCAACGTGGTGGTCGATCAAGCCCTGTTTCTCTAGTGCCCCGTCCTCCCCCAACCCCTCAGCAGGCAGTTCCTGCAGACTCCAGGGCGTGGGCACTGTGCTTTGCTGGGTCCTCGAGCTCCCCCTCCACCCCTTTCCCAGACCAAGTGGGAGCGCGTGCTCTGGGCGCCGTGTGGGGTGGGGTGGGGTGGGGTGGGGTGGGATAGGTTCTTAAGATTTCACTCTCAGGCTCTGGGGAGGCTATGGCCCCTGGATGTGTCCCTGGAGCGGGAGAGGAGACTCAGGAGTTCAGGTGAGGGAGAAGGGGCGCAGGGAATTTGACACCATTGCGCCTGACACTTGAACCACGGGGCTGGGGATTTAGCGCTGGATCTCCGAGCTCTGAGTCTGGGCAACAGCGCGGGGGTAGATCTGGACGGGGTG